>JAECUM010002916.1:0-184244 GCA_016617855.1 Megalonaias nervosa | reverse complement strand
AAAAAAAAAAAAAAAACGGGAGGTTTTTCTCCCGGCTTGGGAGTTGACAGGTATGAACTGTCCTGTCTTGTGGAATTTCAGTCAGGGCTTGTGAGTTCATTCAAGTCACCAGCCCGGGGCCTATGCCTAAAAAAATTTTCTTTGAGCACTGACCAGTACAGTACATAAACTATTATACCAGACGTGCATATAATATCAGATTTGTCAATACGCTAACTGTAGCCTGCATGTAAAATACACTGTAATTTAACCATAAGAAGGAAGCTTATTAATGTTTAAATTAATTACTTATGATTTCTGCTTTGCAGATTTATTTAAGTTACGACCGATGAAAACCGTTCTCAATGCCTTTTACACCTCCCCGATAATGGATATTGTTTCATACACAAGTCAGTCCCCGTTCTAGTCTGTTCGCCCAAAATTCAGTATTATATCTCAGTGTTCAGTGTTAGATGTATATTTTTAAAATATTAGTCCTTAGGTGGTGTGTTGGGGGTAGGTAATGAATATGTCATTTACATATAATACGATTGAATCTCATCCTTCTTAAATGAATTTATTGCATTGTGGTAAATTTTTAATTTTTACATTGGGCACCATCACTTAATCCTTATTACATTTTTGCACAGCATACAATGTATAAGTATTTATTTTAAAATTACATTGCTTTTTTAAAATTCTTAATACACAGTTCAACTGATATAGTTATGAGCATCTCTCGGAATCAGATTCAACTTTTTAATGTGCAACCCAAATCTGGTCTCCTCCTGTCTGTCTCGCTCGCCATGTTTCTGTTTCTATTCGAGGACTGGCTAGTATTGCGTCACGGGACCACGTGATCTGTCGTCTCATCAAAACTCGGAAAAACTCGGCAATTTACGGAATCGTGGTATCTTCCGCGCAATATAATCCTTACTCGCCTACGATATGTAATTTATAAACATTACAGTCGAATTAAAATTTGTAGAGAAAGACATACATAAAAAGAAAATTTTTATTTCTGGTCTCCTCTAAGATGTCTCAATAAACTGGCAAGCAATCTACATGTAGGCTACATGCACTAAATCTACAAGCTTATGTGTACTACAGAAGCCATTTTAACAACAGCTTCCAGTGAGGTTTCTATCGAAATTTTCTTTTAAACATTTATTATCACTCAGGTTACCAACCCAAAAATGATAGGTTAAATGCAGATGTATGCCTTCAATTGATTGTCAAAGCATAACAGTCATAAAATACAGCGCAATTCACTTTTCTCACTGTCAACCAGAAGTGAAATTTCCGAGTGCGAGTATGGCATCAATGGAAAGGTCAAGTGAAAGACGGGGGCGTGGTTAACCCGTGTTTGCCGAGGGGTCGATTGATGTTAATCTTCGCAATATATACTAACATTATTGCAGAATCGATTGCTTTGACCTGTTTATCTTAGGCCAAGCTGCGGTAATGAAACCGGACTCGGGAGATTTATTAGCATATATGCAAAATATAAAACTTAAGTAAATACGCCTGAGTAATCTAGCTGAAGCCATCTTACAGGCCGTTCAAAGTACTTAAAAATTTAGAACTTGTTTTATAGTCACCGTCAAATGAAGATCAAATTTTCATATGAGCATACTTAACATATGGATGTTTATACCTCCAAGAGCATGCTAAAAACCCATAAGTGTAAAAAAAATGGTATCTGTCCTTTCCCGTGCTTCTTTCATATTACTAATGGCTAAATGGACTATAGTATAACAGATATATAAACTGTTAACAATTTTCAAAACAATCCAGCTTGATTGCACTATATTCATTTCAGACTACACACTTGCTGTATACTGTCCATAAGACAGACTTTCCATTTATATTTCATCTTTTTCTCACGTCGACTGAACGACAAGTTTTATAACATTAAGATGTATACAAGGAGCTACCAATGACCTCGATAGACGCGTCCAATGGAGGTGGATAAGACTGGAAAACCCCAAGTATTACGACCGACCTTGACTCTCTGACTAACTGCCTTCAAACATCCTAGAAATGGGATGCAACATATCGCTATATTGAAAGCCCATTTCCTTCTGCGCCAACCGCGTTCCATAGTTTTATTCATTATGTCGGGTGTAAAAAAGGCTAGATCTACTTGAAGGTGAAGCAATAAAATTATAATGGAAATTACTCTCATAAAGAGTGGATAATTGCGACAAAACATTATTGCCAACAAAGTACTCGCGTATACTCAAGCATGACTCGAAATAATTACTGTACAGATTATGAACAAAGGACAATAGCGGTAAAATCTAGTCACATCACGCATCTCTCTGATCACGGTGTGTGACATTAATATTTAGCGTAGTTCCATATTAAAAGCTGATACTGATATGAGAAATTTATTTCAAATTATTTCCCAAAATGACAGACTTAACACATGGAAACAACAATGAGTGCGTGGGGAATGACAAAGCATTGTTAATTCAAAGCCAGTTTGACTTAACTCGATGGATTATATTAATCATTTGAAGCAAGAAAATATGCTAGAGAACAAAATTATATTCCAGCAGGACATAGTTTTGATCACCACAGAAAAATGAGTACAAAATATTTTGATAAATAAATAAATAGTAATTAAGGCCTCCAAAAGTGTGTCAAGACAATTAGCTCAACGAATTTAGTTTAATTTGTGTGTTTTATGGCACTGCAACTTATAATGGTTATATGGTGCCATGGGATAGTGGAGTCAGGTGTCTTGTCCAAGGACACATCATGGAACCAGATCTTGTTGGAATCGAGTGGAAAAAATTGAAGGTTCCTTTTTGGAGTGCTCATACAAGCAAGGAACTCAAGAAATTAACATGAGGGATATACCTGCGAATAAAAGACCTAGTATGACAAGTGTATTGGTAGCAATGGGAGTACAAGTCAAAGATTCTATCAAATTAACGGACGCGCTAAACAGAAAAGGAGACGATAGATACATATTACGACCGAAGGGAAATACACCAATACTCCCTATGGCAAAATGGAAATTGGAGGACAAACCGTTACCATAAGAGAACCAGCACCATTCTTACGAAGAATAAAGAAAGAACAGCGGAGCTACACATAACAGATATTCCAATGGAGATACCATTGGAAGCTAGTCAAAAAATTTGAAACGAAGTTCCAGACAAAGGTGACAAAAGCAAGAATGGACACGCACCCAGGATTCAAAATTTAGAATGGAGTAAGAATCCTAGAAATAGAGAAAGAAAAAATCAAGACAATGAAGAACGTTTTATTTTTACATGGATTCCTCGCCAAAACATGGTACAAAGGCTGTATGCATCACAGAAAATGTACAAAATGTGGTAACGTAGGGTACACACCCAAGAAATGTCCAACAATTCAGGAAAAAATCAAGACAATGAAGAACGTTTTATTTTTACATGGATTCCTCGCCAAAACATGGTACAAAGGCTGTATACATCACAGAAAATGTACAAAATGTGGTAACGTAGGGCACACACCCAAGAAATGTCCAACAATTCAGGAACAAAAGGAAAGGACAATACAAATTAGTGAAAACAAATCTCCCCGGTTGAATGATACACAAGAGACACAAGAGGAAGAAGAAAAAAAAAAAAAAAAAAAAAAAAAAAAACAGTACCTAAACCACGGATCAGAGGCAGAGGAAAACAAGAACCATTACAAATAAGGGAAAATAAGCAACAAGAAGAAGCACAAATCCAAATGAAAAACCCATCCCAATATCAAGGACTACAAGAACAACAAAAACAACAAAAGAACCAGACAACACATTAAACATCAACAAAAGGATACAATGAAAAACAACAACCAGATCTACCCAAAGGGATACAAGAAGAAGAACAACAACAAACTGTGACAAAAACAAAAAGAAAACAGAATGTAGAACAAAACACGGAATATGTTGCAAGGACAGAACAAGCAGGACAGACAAATGAAAGGAGAAGAAGAAAAAAGAAAATCCAAAGATCTTTAAATCCAGAATTTCAAACTGACAATTCACAAACAACTTCTGAAGAAAGTGAAAGAAAAAGCAAAGTTAGAGAAAAATACAAACTGACATATGATGAGGAGCTCGGAGAAACAGAATATGAAATACATGACAATGACGTTCAATCCTAAATTGTGAAAAAACGAAAGGTCAAAATGGATAAAACTATAGCACCACATAAAACATGAAAACTGCCCTTAAAAATTAATACTAAAGAAAAATACATAAACACTAACTGTAAAGAATAGCACTTTATCAAACATATAAGCTTCGGGTAATTTAATACCACATCAGCCTTCGGGTAATAATAAAGTTAGGGAGGGAGTCGACTCGAATGGTCTGAAAAGATCAGACGAGGAATTCCCCCCCCCCAAAAAAAATAAAAAATAATTATGAAACAAAAGTCAAACACACACGAGATTCCACCAGTGTTACTTCTGCTTTCTCGTTGTATCTTGACTGGTTCTTCTTCCTTATATTCACTGGCTGCTAAACCAAGATTTACAATGTTCCGCGCAATCCAATGTCTCGCCTACGTGCTTGCGCATCTCCCACCACCCGCTATCTTACTTGCAAAATAGTAAAAATTAAACCGAAACACTGACTACGACACCGTCATCGTATCTGTCGTCGCCATAAGCGACGCGAGGGTGACACAAAATTAACTAAAACTATGAACTTGTTAGTTGACAATTTTTCGTATAGAAACCTCTGGAAAGGATGAATATTTGATATTTTTGAGTATTGCAACCAATTTAGGTAATCTTAACAGAGGGTTAAAAGAAGTTAATAGATAAAAGCTCTTAATTAGGAGTCAAGGCGGATTCTAATGCGATTGACTATCTATCTAAGATATCTCGTCATAAACGTGTCTCTAAAATGGACATTCAAAAGCTAGTTTTATATTTCATATTAGTGTTGTGTTGTACGTAGAGGAAAGGAGTGTTGTCTTTATTCCATTTGAAAATCTGACATACACTTTTCATTAAATTTTAATTTACGTCAAGTTACAAATATAATTTCAGTTCTGTTTTAAACATTTTAAAGGCGTATAAAATAAAAGCGAATCAATAATTTATCACAGACATCATCCCTGTAATAAACCAATCAAAACTTGATATTACATCATTTGACAGGTTTATTTACTATTTATCCCATTCACTCCAATAACTTCAGCGACCTTAACAGCCATTGTTTCTGCTTTTGGAGCAATTTGTGTTATGGAATGCATTGATACATTTATTCTTCTGATTTTCTGGACTTAATATTTTTTAAAGAAGAAAATAACTAACTTCTAATATAAAATTGTGGATACCGTCCGAGTATAGTAAATGTTACCACCTAACTGGAAACATGGCTTCGACACGTATGGTAAAATTATTAATATCGAAAGCCTTTGAGATCTAGACATTGTTCAGCTGACAAGGAATTTGGTTATAAACAGCTTTTCAATAAATATTTATTACCCACTGACATTCTGCCTTGGTCTACAGAACATTATAACTTGCCCTATTAAATTAGCTGCAATGAATTATAGACGATTTGTGTTGATCCTGCCATTTCCTGATCTAGCTCTGTTCCAAAATGGCGTCGGAGCAATTTTGGGACAAACTGTAATAACAAATCTGCGAAGCTGTTTTGAACTCTGCAAATATCATAATCTGCACATTATCCGTGTTTTTTTCTTGAATATTCAGTTTATAAATTCTGAAGAGAATGTGCGAAATATGACTGGCATTGGATTAAAGTAGAACTATTCTCCATTACATTATTTTCACCATGATGTTTTCTTTTTTAATAAAATGATGCATGTGAACTTGCACAATTTCAAAGGTCGATTATATTTCCTGATAGTGGATAATTTTGCCTTGGCACCGGAGCCAAATCTAATAAATGTTCTTCGCAACATGACGCTGCCATTGTTTTTACTGTACTTTAATAATAAATCGTTTTGAGTGCCGCTTGGAAACAGAGAAAGTGCATTTTTGAAATAGTGATGGCTTTCAGTTAGGGATGAAGTCTAATAATAGGGGCAGTGGTATGAAAAGGTCAAAAACTTGGGACAGTGGTTAAAGTGTCATGATTGATACCTGAAAAAGCATCACAAGGTCCGTGTCCAATAAGGAATGTGGCATAATTGTAAAAAAAACAAACCAACACGTTGGACAAGGAGAGAGCATTCAATATGCCCTGACTGCGATGAAAGGAAGCAATCAAGGCAATTATTTAAGAGAAACAAGCACATTACCAAGTTGATGAGCAATATGGTAACTTAATATACCCAACTGTCGCATAGCTGATTTGTTCAAAAAAGGTATACAATAAGAATTTTTGGACTAAGAAAATTATCAGTTTCGTTCTAGAGTGAGTATATGGTTCTTTGTTCTTTCTTAAAACAGGGACACGACAGTTCGTCGAGGCCTTAAATGGGCACGTGTACAATTTTAAGTCTTCATAAAGTTACGTTCATTAAAATACATGCCCATTGATTAAATTGAATTTATCAATATGAGAATATGATGATGAATAATGTCCATGTGATTTATATCAAAGCAGATAATTTGAAATGCTTTAAATATCATCCGTGAAGGTGTAATGACAACTGTAAAATGGTTGTAAACTGAAGCTGTTAAACTGAATGTGAGGCAGTCATACGAAAAATAAATGGGTTTAAATTGCATCATCATACGGTGATTTTTCTACAATTTTTATAAAGGGGACCGGGCTTCATGGAATTGTGAATTTTAACGCACAAAAAACGTGAAACGAGCAAAGTTTGATTTTTTGTACACTGTTAATCTGCACAATCTGACACAGAAGAGACTGTTGAACGTAAAATTCAATAGCCTACCGTCCACGCTGATGAGCGATTTAGGCGAAATAATCACCCTCTTCGAGTCTGTCATTTCATCTAAAATAGGCCCTCGAAGTAAAGTTCAATTCGCCTTGCACTGATTTCACATTTCCCTCTACTCCCATTTCTTTCAATACAATGCAATAATAATCAAGGTAGATGCACTTTGTGTCAATTTTCCCTTCAGTGAGAGAGGTGGAAAGTCAGCAAGAAGACGTTTTATGTTCTTTTTTCAACGTTTGTGCTAATCTGATTCTTACAGCTGCCTGTAGTTGCACTGCTGTCCACAGAGTTTCCGCTTAAGATTCGCTTATGATAAAATGAGTGAAAAATAGAATTTATGTAGCCCAATCAGAAGCAAACTATGACCCAGATTACACATGCTGGTCCACTACTAGTTAAATTAATAATTGTATCCAAATTTTCATCCTACAAACGTATGAAAAAGGTACTTCCACAATGGAAGCGGTTGCCGATATTCATCACAATCTTGCCGGAATAACAGTAAAAAGTAAAAGTGCTGGCATTTCATCTATTATTGAAACGCCAAGTGTTATGTTCAAGACCAATCATTTTACAAGAATCTGTCTTTCACACACCGAGAAGGATGTTCGTCCTTCCAAAAACGTACCAATTTGGCAGGTATCACTACACTTATGTTGTTCTGAATGAATGCTATTATTATTAAATTAACAGTAATCCTAAAACGTAATTTCTGCACCAAACAACACTAGAATATAATCACCGATTACATAGTTCAACTCTTTGAAGTATTTAGTGGTCTTTATCAATCTTGTGTAAACATTAAATATCATGCAGACAATACATTCAGACCAAAGTGACCTTGACTACGAAAAGAAATGGCAGAACTTTATGTTCTATGAAACCATTGCTGAGACGATAAAAACTAAAGAGTGTTTTTTTTTTCCTTCTTAAAATCACTGTTCATAAAATCTGCTTCCAAATCAGTGCTGTCCACTCCTAGAACTTAGATTTTACTGGATGGAAGTCACATGCTTTGAGTAACACTGGAGTGACAGCCAGTATGGCCGCTATTATATAAATAGTTGACGCATCCGTGATCGCCCTATCTACTGCAACTGAGGCCTCACATTAAATGCACCAGTCAATCTTCTAATACATATTTATTCGCAGTAAAAAAGAAAGTTAACCTGTAAAGAGTAACCTATCAAAATATACAACGTAATAGTATGAAACGTTTAATACTAAATGAAGATATTTATTCCTACTTTCAACTGCATTGGTTTGAAAGGGTCTGGTACGTATATATGATGTAGAGATGTATGTGGTCATGGGCTAAACACAAATACATAACCTATGTTAGCAATGTATAAAATATAGATCACACTGACCTTCTTTGGATAGCATGGTATATTACTAAAAGAGATGCATCCATTTTATCAAGTGTCATGACTCTTATATAAATAATAACCAAGAAACTACAAACACAAAATGTAGACACAGGAAGCCTCTGAAGAATGGACTATATATGAAGGTCACAGACACCATTTTTTGCAATATGGGTGTAGTACTACTGGTTTGGTCTTTGTATAGTTTTACAATATGGCAACACCTTGAAGTTTATATCATGCTAAATCAAGTTGAGTAAAGAGCACTGCCCAAGGACATGCCACAACACTGAAAATGGGTTTATCGAATGGTGGGCATCAAACCACCCTTCACTCCTATGCCCTGACCATTGAGCTAACATGGATACGCAAGGATCCCCTCACTAAGTTTTGTCATTCCAACATGAACAGTGCCTGCAAAATGAACTACAAGCACAAACTCTAACCAGAGTTAGTGAGCGCAAAATACGGGCTATAGATGCTTACTTTTGTAATGAAGGTGTATCCCCTCACCAAGTTTCATTACTCTAGATAGAATAGTATTATTCATTAAATCAACTCCCACCCCCACCTGTACTGGTATCAACATCAGCATGGCTGATTTACTGGACCAGAATAGCATAAAGCATGAAGAAAACCTGTGTTCATATGCTAAATGCTAAAACTTAATCTAAGCCAGTAGATTATAAAGTCTTGGTTACTGTGATCTTATTTTGATGTAGAGGTGTAGTAATACAAAGAATATACAACTGTCAAGCTTAATGATTCTTGCATGAACTGTATTCGAGAAATAAACAAAAAATACAAAATATAATCAAATTTATTGAAGCATGAACTATGGGTCACCGTTACTTCCATTTGGAATGATCTAATCACCAAGTTTCATGATTCCAGGTATTACAGTAAGCATACAGCATGCAAAAAAAAAAACAAACAACCAACTATGCAGTCATGAACTAAATACAAAACTTTAACCAAGAACGTACATGTTATGTAATGTAAATGTACAGGGATAGGTGCCATTAATACCACTCTTGACTGTCACCTAGGACCTGTGATAAAAGAATGTCTGAAATTCAGTGAGGCTGTACATTATGCTCTGTTTTGATATGTCCTCTGTTAAGGTAAACTAAAAACAAACCACTCAAGAATACAAGTATGCCTGCACTGTACATAAGAATTAGGTTGCTCAAGTCTTACATGTATGTTGTTTTGGACAAACTACAAGACGTGTGACTTGAGACCTTATGACTTTGCACTGTAATCTGCATTTTTATGCTGTCACAGTCTCCAGCTCATTTGACAACAAAAATATACATTCATCAACTTTCTGCCAAAACATTATTGCCATGTCAATCTTGCCATACTGTGATCTGTAACTCGCGAGAGACTACTCTGGACTCAGCTTATATCACAAGAAGAGACCCAAATAAACCTGATACCACTCACTGGATAGTTGGCATATGGCAGCTTGTAAATGCAAACTCACACATGTAATGAAAGTGAAGAGTTGAAAGAAAAGTTAATCAGTGCAGTCAGTATATGTAATGGGCCTGTCCTTAACACCCTGATGCCATACTAACAGCCTCTGGAGTCATAACTTTGCCAACCAATGAGATCCCCACCAGGGCACAAAGGGGCTCAGCAGTTAAGACACATGACTCATCAACAGAATGTTCTGGTTCAATTCCCACTATCGTATTAGCCTGGATCCTCACGATGTGCTTGGGTCTTGCTCATGATCAAATTCATATGATAGTTTTTGAAGATACAAGCTTTGATACCAAACCTGATCAAAATCTGATCAGAAATATGACATCTAGAGTGCTTACAAGCTTAGCCAGTCAGACGAAGGTCAGTTTGTTGCTATTTGTGTATGTTACTCAATAATAAACTTTTCAGAGATTTCAATGATATGAGCTTAAAAACCAAACTTTATAAGAAATACAGCCTTAATAGTATTTACAACTTCCAGTTAGTTCTAAGATCACCTCATTAACATGTGCCGATGATGCATATAATCAAACTCATTTAAAATCTTGATGATATAAGCTTACATACCCAATTTAGAGTAATCAAATTCTGATCAGAAATACTGCCTCTAGAATGTTCGCAAGCTCTGCCATTCTGATGCCAGACCACCTTAATCCTATGCACAGATTTCACTAATAATCACATCCATCTGAGGTCTAGATAATATAAGCTTATATACAAAATCTGATTGAAATCTGAAGCCTTCTGAGTATTCACAAGCAACTGTTAATGGACTGTGGAGAGATAATGCAAGATATACAAAAGACCATATCATAAGCTCACTTTGCCTCTGGCCTGAAGAAATAAAAATGCACAAACAGCCAAAAAAACTAAGCTGATCATATAACAAATTTGACTAAACAACTACATTAACTGGCAACTGGTGGCAGATCAAAGAATGCTCCAACAAATAATTACCTTTCTTTTTCATAAAGATTGTCCTTTTTTCCTTGACAAAAGTAATGCTTACTGACAGAAATTTTATGTATGGGGTGAACATTTTATGCAAACTGGAGGAGAATGCTCCACCAAATAATTAGCTCCTGTTTGTTTCCTTATCTAACTCAGACATATTGAGTCTACGTAAATATCCATACCTAGCTGGGTGATTAATCAGTGGGCTACTGGAATAAATGTCATGTGACAGATAATTCAAAGCCTCATTACTCAGTCAAGAGTACATGTACTGTGTTTTAGCAGCTATAATCATTTTTTGTAAGACAACAAACAGTGCTCTGAACATGTGCAGAGTTGTGAATAAAAGAGTTGCTGCCCACTGCAAAAGAAATCAAATGAACAATGAAAGAACTCATCAACATGACTTGTTAGATATGCAGGAAAGTAACTTCAATGATGGCCACATGGACTGGCCAAAAATTAATACTGTGTTAAATTTTTCATTGGATAAACACAAATGCAACCTGTGTTGTTGTCTATGTTTGTCATTATGATTATCCTTTCTCCTATGCAAATATAACAAGGGATCTGACTGGATCAGTTTCTTTCAGCTGCATCGAATCAGACAGCATAGAAATTGATACCATTTTGGCTAGTTGCATATTAAAAGGGTTGATGTGGAACAAAGTGGATCAATGACCCTTGGCTAGGAAAGATGCATGATTTTGCTAAATTTTACACTGATAAAATGCACACTTATGTTACTGATAACAACTTTGCACATTTTGACATTTTCACAGAAACCCCTATAACCATGTGTTATGTATATCTATACTGCGTGTTTTACTTTTGTCATTGATTGTGGATTGTAATGATCATTTGTAAACAACATATTACACAGTTAATTTTTTTCCATGATCGCAGCAGATTATATTATAAGATAATGACCGTTTGTATCCAACATATTTCCTTGAAACTGAATTCAGGACACTGGTTTTAACCTTGGAAAAATCCATGGTGTACCTGATTTTTGTCAGGTTGTTTGTTAAAATTTAGGTAAACAGAACTGTCCTTATTTACGAATTGATGGGAAAACTGCCTATATCCTGGCCTTCTAATTGTGACTTGGGATTTTATATAAATGTTGTGATCAAAGGAATAATTTATTTCTATTTTTACATCTGTCTAGTGAAATCAGTCTTTTAGTTGTTTTCAGTTATAATTTGTGAGGAATTATTTTATGTAAGTTATTCAATGGAATTACAAAGCGCTCATTGACTTTTTGGACTAAAACATTGCTCTGGGATTATTGTAAATTCATTCAAAACATTCTGGAGTATATCACTGTGATACATTTTAGACTGTGAGCATATCAGCACATTCAAGACTACTGGTACATCAGCACATTTACAACTGAAATTCATTTGGAACACTCTATACTTCTGGACATGTGATAGAACTTTTTGGATTATGTGGGATTTAATTCACAATATTGTAAATTCCTCTTAAATTTTCATTTCATAAGTTGGAGAATTATATCATTTGCTGTATTTTATAGAACCTATTGGTCTTGCTTTTTCTGTTAATTAGTTTAAGACCTTAGAGTCATAAAACCATGCCCAGTAACTATGCATTTTTTAAATTACCCATAATTTACCATTACACCTGTCTGCATGAACAATATATACTGATTTTATAAACAACTCGTTTGATTAGTAAATTTAAAACTCCATGTTATAAACAAATTATTTTTGAATGAATCTTTGTAAAAAGACTTCCACATTGCTTGGAAAATGGTAAAATTGGATCCAATCAAGATAAGAATGCTGTGTTCACACACACACACTCGCGCGCACGCGATAGAAAATGAGGTACAGTAAGGCATGATATCACTCATCTGGCTGACATCAATATAAGTCAGTGTCACGCTGTGGTAAAATTTGCCGATACTTCCATGTATACATATATCTTCAATAGTTGATTCGTCTAGGCTCTTTGTTAGGCCTTAGTCAAAGAGCTAGTGTACATGGCCAGGATGTTTGTTGCAAATCGCCCGTGACTCAAAGCTAACTTGAAAGAAATTCAGACCGTGGGAAAATGGGAAACAGAGTGACCAGCAAGGCAGTTTCAAAGAGACCTGACCATATCCAATCAAAACTAAGATATTCAAATTTAGGGCGGATTTTCTAAGCAAGTAAGCCGTTATTTTTAGACTAAATTCATTTTGAAATTAGTACATGGGTGAACCCAGCCAAGGTAGGATCACAAAGTTTAGATTGTACTCCGAGTGGAAAACTTGCCACTTGTAAACGAGATGAAATTCTCGTGGAATTCAGGGTTGATTTCTGCGAACGAAGGCTTCTTAAGGTAACATACCTTTGCCAGAATAATCTAACTACTTTCATGAATAGGAATTTGTAAGATTGATACATCGTTACGTATAGTATATTGCTGAACTGAAATCTAAGTGTATTGTGTCATTTACTACTATGCTGTATCGTAATGCATAACTGAATTTATAGAGATTTATGTTAGAACTGTACTTGCATATCAGTATATGAACATATAATCATTGCTGGACTTATGCACACGTATATAGGGGATTTATATATTTGTATGTGTCTTTTATAACTCACAGGGTGGAAATTGCATATGATTGCCGTCGATGATGATAGTTTACTATATGGAGAAGTTAACAATTAGGGATGTGCATGCAGGTATTTGAAACTTTTTAATAATACTATTATTGTAGCACAACTATTATAGAAAAAGCGTGTGTGGAATACTTAGATGTGAGCGCGTGAGTTGACCTGTTAATTTATTTGCCATTATTCTGATGAATGGTCTGTGAGAGAGTAGAGAATTTTCCTTAGAGTAGAGTAGGGAGACAGACTACGCGTCCCTTTTAATTTTACACCATACAAGAAACTTTCCAGGTGGAAGTGGAGGTAAGAGCGGGAACGTGTGAAAAGGTGCAAAGAGCACAAGGAAGACGCCATTGTGACGTCAGAGGATGAGGTGCAGTGCCGGAAGGAGCACATGACTGTAAGCATCGCAAGTGCCAGAAGAGCACATTAGCAGGGGTACCGAAGTATCAAAGACAACAGGAGGAGTGACGGATGAGTAACTGGATCAAACATCGGAAAGGAAACACTCTCTCTTTTAAGACTGTTAAATTTATGTGATGACATTTGGCTACTTGTAATAGGTCATCGATTGTAATAGTCTGAAGAGTTGAATTTGAGAAATTGTCACGGGAATTATTGAATTCCTTGTTATATTTTATTAAATTGTTATACTTTCCACCTTGAGTTATCTATATACTTAGACTGTCGGCATTGCTGACTAGGGGCTAAGAGCAATTTAAAATGCAATTGTCCATCTTTCTCCGGTATTAGAAATAACACCCTAGGAAGTGTGTGACAGATACAAGAGCCGTTAGCCAACAAATGTGAGTTAGTAGAAAGCCTTCTGTCAAACTTACTTGAATTCTGTTGATTGGTTATGAAATTTTCACTTTTTGTAGCTGCATCCATATTAGATGACAGAGCAGCATAATTTGTAAAATAAACCAAAATGCCTTTACACCAGGATGCCTTTTACCAAACCTGGTAAAATTCTTCAAGCAATTTTTGAATTATATTAAAGCATTTAAAAAAAAAACTTTTGTTGAAGAGTGGTTTAAATAGATGGTACATCAGCATCTATTACACTCATCTGAAAGTGACTTTTGCCAGGAATACTTTCTGTAAAATCTGATCAAATCCTTCTGAGCGTTTTTGGAGAAAATATCATTTAAAGTTTTTCTTACTATTTGTGGTAATGGCAGAACATCTGAAGATAGATCAGCAAATCTGAAATACGTTTACACCAGGATGCTTTATTTCAAATTTGGTCAAATTCTCATGTGCAGTTTTATTGGTTTATCTGTATTTAGTTACAGTGGTAATATTTGATGGTAGATTGGCATCACTGGCTACAAATCTGAAAGGTCCAAATACCAGAATGCTTTCTTTTTCGTTTGGCGGAAATTGGTCCAGTAATTTGAGAAGCTGACAATAGCAAATGTTCATAGAAGAATGAGACAATGCACATTGCTTGACAGATAATGCTTAATGGACTCCCAACTATGCCATAAGCTCATGCAGTCTTATGGCTAGTTGACCTAAAAAGATGAAAAATAATGCATATTCCATGAAGACGTAAGCACTGAAGAAATCTTAGAGATTAAGGGGGAAACATTATGAAATTTTTCTAGACTAGGTTGGCCAAGTTCAGTTTAAACAGCACCTGTTTTAAATTATAATGAAACAAAGAAATGTTTGTATGGACAGCGCTAATTTAAGATCTATGCATACATTGAATCCTTTAAAATCCTTAAAAAATTTATAATCGCATACCTGATGGTTTACCAGAAACCAAAAAACATCTTGGTAATTAGTCTGCAGCTTGTGTTTGATTACAAGCTCACACCATCTGTGCAGCACCTGCATAGCAAGAAATCATTGTTAGTAAAGAAAGCATGCCAGTAACAAGGACTGAACAAATCTAAAAGATTGCCCAGATCTAGATTTTGTGCAAAAGTATAAATTCCAAATACAACGAGATATAAATACAAAGAACATTCAAGGGACATGACAAAATTTTCCTTGACTGAGACATGTCCTTTTATAGAGGGTCAGTTCTCTATATGTGAATAATAGTGTATGTAGTTATGATTGAGTTCTGCAAAAAATGCAAGTTCAGTTTTTATGTTTAATAGGATTCCATAACAAATTAGCTGCACTATTACATTCAATAAAAATGAAATTCCAGCAAACAAAATGTCAGAATCCAGCTAATGTATGCATGTATGTATTGGGGTTTAACAGCACAGTAATGACTATATGGTGTAGATTTAAGGTAAAGCCCTACAAATGAGGTAAACATAATAAATGCACTAAATCATTTGGAAGATCATTTTTTATTGACTTGAAGAACACATTATTAGCTACATCATGCTGAGAAAATGGGAGCTAAGTGCCTTTCCCAAGAACACACAGAGGCAGCAGATCAAGGCTGGATATTGAACCAGTGACCCTTAGATTATGAGTCTGAAGCTCAAGCAACTCTGCTACCATGGCTCCCCTTTAGAAAGATAAGGCTTTTGGAATAATATAAACATGAAGTACTACAACATATAAGATATGAGGTACAAGTGCAATTAAGAACACTGTTAACATTACACTATTTCAAACCCAGACTCACTTGACAACTATTTATTTTATACAATACTCAGAGCTACAATTTTGTTTATTGGCAGGTTGCCCATCACTATAAATGTACTCTTTTATTTGACTGAAGAAAAACTGTTTTCTGAATCAGTCCTAAGTGAACTTGTAAAATGAGACCTAGTGGAATTTGGTTTTTGTCCACTAAATAACTGTCAAAACAAGCTCGACTTTCCAATTATGCATACATTTGATAGTGCTTGTGGTAAGCTGCAAAGGAAGTAATTCTGTGTATGTGAGGTCATGTCCATTATGTGCATCTTACACTTGAGCCTGAACATTACCATTATAAATGTTTGTGAGGAAGAAACAAATGATCTCTCCAAAGAACAAGGTTAGAAAAACAGACACGGTGTCAATCAATGCTGCATTTGATGGTACCAGTAAACGAATTGGCTATAGTTATTTTTTCAGATGAAACACAAATAGTGCTGAGTCAAGAAGGGAAAATCAATGTCTGGCAAAAGAAACCCAGCCAAACAAACAAGAGTATCCTAAACAGTATATTATATGCTTGTGATGATTAAGCAGCAGGAGGGTGTATGCCAACCAAAAGAAAGGGAGTCGTCGACTTGTAGGGGGACTCCCCCATTAAGGCCTCAATGCTGTAATCCGGCCTAAAAATAATCAAAGATAGTCCATGACAAAAATGATACAAATTACCACCAGCCAACAGGCCTCAATGCTGCAATCTGGGCCTGAAAAAAATGTTGATTTTTTGTTTTGGTTACCAAAAGTCAATCTGAGCCTTGTATAAAGGCTGTGTAGAAAAGATGTTATTGATCAATACAAGTAAATTTTATTTTCCGATTAAACAATTTTGATGTAGCCAAATTAGTTTTACCGTTTGTTACATAGTGCACTGAATTAGTGTGAATATCGAAATATTTTCCAGCAGAATAGGTTGATGGAAATTTCTTTATGTTTTGTTCGTTTCTAAATTTATTGATCTACCTGACCCCGTGGTTTTTTTGTGTTTGCCAGTTTTTCCTCATTTGCTATTTTCGCTCGATGTGATTGCCTGTAGGTTTTCTAACGCTTATCTATCATAGTTGATATGGTCGATAACAAGACGGTCATCTGTCGCACCAATGAAGCATTCGTAAAGAAATCAGTGCGAAAAATAACATTTTATTTTATCACTGCCAGCTATTCAAACCGTGACCAAGATGTAGCCGTTTTTATTGACAACACTAATTTGTTTCTTTCGCTGACAGTGTCTAATCACACTGATTTGCTTGATTATATTATTTTTTTAGTAGTCGTTGGCGTCCTTTATTTTAATATCATCATCATTTTTTATTTGATAATATCTTTTCAGTGCGCGTTATTTTCGTCCACCACATGATATACAAAGTTCTGTTGTTCCTCTGACACCAACTCTACATTTCATGCATGGCTTTGGCCCATGGCTTCCGCGGCGAACACTAGCCAAATGAAATCCACAGTATTCATTACGGCAGGATTTTCCACATTGTGTTGTTGATCCGATCATCAACCAAAGACAATTATTTTATCCTACTGACATTATTATATAATATTCTGATAATGTTTAATTAGAAAAAGTTACTTGCTTTCTATATAAAATCATATTAAAGAAAAATATTTTTCTTAATAAGATAATAATAAGCAAGTGGACAGCAGCAAAACAATTGCGGTAACTGCATTTTAATCTGAAAATTTACGCGATCAGATACAATCATGGTTAACCTCAAAGGAATTTGAGAGATTGGGCGCAACTGAACCTGAAATTAAACCAGATAGGTTTTTTCTTTTTGAACGAGAAAGAAAAAGATTAGCAAAGATTAAACCACAATACTCTAGTATATTTGATTTCGATAGTTTAACCAAAGATAAGAAACGTCAGCCATTTGAATTACAGTTACACGATTATATCAGAATCGCTAAAACTGTGTTTAATTAAGACGGTGCTGCTCATGTTTGGTTAAGATTCTGGACAGATTATGATGGTATTTTTACGGATTCCACCATAAATGACGAACAAGCAAGGACTATTATTAATAATCTTACAGACGAAAAACGATATCTGTTCAGAACAAAGTTTATTGTCGAATATGATAGCCAAGATGGTCCAACATGGATTATCCGTGATAAACTCAACCCTGTTAAAGAATCACGACGATATAACAGCGTTGTCACAGTAGACAAAATTTCTAAACCAGGTATTATTTAAGAGATTTAAAATATTAGTAAGCACGACCCTGTATCGGTGTGGCTATTTCATAGCGATGAAACCGCTGATGATCATGGTAAATCAACATTTGATCAGTTTGTGCTACCGTCTGGTGTACTTTATCTGAAAGAATCTCTCCAACACAAGATGAAACAAATTGTGGGAAATATATCAACGACGTCGGTGGCTGAGCTACTGCCAGCATCTACGACTCTGACACTAACATAGATGAATTACTCAAGTACTGTTTGACAAAATCATCTGTTGTGACTCATATAGCACACCAAAAAATTCATGGTGTCCAACATCAAAGGAATTCCTCAACGATATATCACGATCTTGTGTCGAGTTTGGACATGGCGGTCTTTGGAACATAAAATATAATTCATCTGAAATGATCTTTGTTGACAGCATGGCTTTTTATCCGGCTAGTTTTCTTGGATACGGCGAATGTCAATCGTATTTTTCATGATTTGGTCATCCAACACACAAAATGACCCGAGTTGCAATAAATGGTCTGCTGCCTGTCAACTACGATCGACTGGATTTGCTGAGATCGAATCATGTGAGTTTTCAACAAACAATCATCCAGTTATACCTATCTGGGTTGGTCATCATTTTAATAAACCAGATACCAATGTTAATCTCAATGATTGCTGTGCAAAAAATCAACGTGGCTGGGCTCCAATAGTGTTATTATAATATATGTTGGACGCTAACATTTTTACATCCTTAACTGTGACATCTGCAATAATTTCGTACAGGCCAGCGAAGACAGTTTGACTACTCCGCAATGGTAAAGATATATTAGGAAAAATTATCGGTAAGCTCACATGGGGGCGTCACCTGATAATAAACGCCGTTATATAAGATTAAGAATGGATCTGGTAGAACTTGATTTGGTGATCGCAGATACGGCGGTGTGAGGTGTACTAATGTCTAGGCCATGTGAAAGTGCACCAGACGGAACAAATATTTGCACAGTTGTTAGTTACTAAGATGGTGATTCGCCACAGCTGACTCATTTGAGATCTTCGATGCTTGCGTATTCGTCAATAAACCTGTTATCGATGATCAACAGATTTCCAAATGACGCTGTTAGAGTCGCCATGGATTTTTTTTTATTTTATGTAAGTACATCAAAAATGGATCCTGTGAAAACATTTATCGACGGCGTCCAAGACGCTAGTGGCTGCGCCACCGGCGATGGCATCAAGGAGCTACTGTTGGCTTAGCCAGCATACGTTGGGGTCATTGGAGAATAAAGCGCGAGCAAATATTTAGTTATTCGGAATCAGCTGATGTTAAACCTCCAATGGGGTATTACTGCAACCATAAATTATCACAACCATTGCAGAGTAAGTCAGTGAATGATCCAATCGCAAAACCTAAAACGGTTTATCTTAATGGTCCTGGTGGCTCTGGTAAAACAACACGTGATAAATTTATTTAGAAATTCAAATATGACTGTGTTTGCGCCAACTCACCGGCTTGCCAGAGAGATGAAACAAGGTGAAGTTAAGTCATGCACATATCGGTTTTTTTTTTTTTTGGTGATGCGTAAACTTCCACGCTGATAGGTGAGAAATATAGTTCTAAAATCATCATATGTACTGTGTCCAAAGACACGTTAAAAATGTTTAAGATTGGCTGTCTACAAAAAACACGGCAATTATCATGTGCGGCGATCAAGGACAACCTCCTCCATTTACAGGAGAATCACCACACAAGTGACTAAAAAATTACGTCAACGCTAATAAGGAAATGTTGTACGACCAACGATCACGCGATGAATCACTACGTAAGCTGAAAACATTAATCAGACATCGTATGGACAAGATCCAATGTGAGATAATGAGCACTGTAATTCCAGAAACGTCCATGCTGCATTTTTGGAACTTATGGCGCCCTAATGATGTCGTAGTTGTATCACGAAAAAATGTCCGCGATTCAATTCAACGTAAGACTATTGAACTTCAACGGAAAAGATTTCCGACACTATCGGTTCCACTGTGTTATCATCCATCGGATACCAGTCAACAAAATACTTCAGTCGCAGTTCCAGGAACGGATATACAGCAAAAGCTTGTTCTTAATGATATCGTTGAAGTTCCCGCAGAAATTTTTGAGTAGGCTCTAGCAGCTAAAATGTCGCAGCCATCGTGCTGGACTCTAGGATATGCAATAACAATTCATTCGTGGCAGGGGCTAGCAATCTCAGATACCAATATCTGGATTGTCGATGATTGCATTGAAATGGTCAAATTTAGTATATTTGGCAGTATCGGGAGCTACAAAAATATCTCAACTGCGCAGAATTGTCATAGACAAATTCCTAGATTGTCTATGACACTCCAACAACTGCAGCACCCACTCCCAACACGTTAAAGAAAAAATTAGCTGGTTATGCGCGAAATGACAAAAAAAAATAAAAAAAATAAAAAAAATAACCCCCCCCCAAAAAAACAACAACAATACCAAAACAAAAACAGAAAAACAAAAACAAAAACAAAACAAAACAGCACCAGTTTGATCTTGATGTTGAATTTATCATGATGCAGAAACAACGACAAAATAATCACTGCGCCTGCTGTAACACAATAATGTTGTGTCAATATTTTCCTAATTACGTACAACAATTTACGGTAGACAGCATTGATAGTAGTCTCAGCCACACACGCGAAAAAGTCGCAATGACATATCTTGAATGTAACATAAGTAGGGGCGCTTGCATTCTTTCCTAGCGCAAATCCAACTTGGTCTTACTTGAAAATTGTTCTCGAACAAATCCACATTCAGGAACTGTTGAATCTAGTCTGTAGATTGCAGGTCTAACAGTAGCTCTTACCAAACTGAATTTTATGTGTGGTTATATGTAGGGGTTTCTTATGGTTGGGGTGGGGTGCTCCCAATATTTTATTAAAACTATTATAGAAGTCCCACATAGGCTCGATTTTGGCTGGAAGCTAAATAGTTAAAGATAAATGTAAAGCTCCGATCCACCAGTCAGTAATGATGACGGTTACATGGTTAAATATGAAAAAAGTTTGAAATTCAATGAATAACAATTTAATAACAATTCAATAATCAAATGCTTCAAATTTTCAATTACACTCCTTCCGCTCGACACTTTAATAGTCTACTGCATCACTTAATCAGCAGTGTTAGATCGATTTGCACCTATCCTTGTGTTCTACTCATCTTTTGGTATTGTAATAAATTTTGGAGATGCGCATTTGGTGATAGCGCCCCGTTTAAGGAATTCTTAGATTTGTGTGACTTTACTTGTTTGATTACTGGAATTCGGTGCAATGGAAATATTCCTTAGCCTGAAATAATTAGCCAATTACTAGGAGCAAACGTCACGGAGAGAAAGCATTAGTGAGTTTCCAAGATGCCATGGTCAATTAGAAGTGAATTCAGACCCAAACCGCATGACTGTCCCTGGAATAATGTAGTCCCTAATAAAATCGAGTAGTGTACCTTGGTGTTGTGACTGCAGTGGCAGTATTTACGGTAGGAAACCGGTAAATTACACAGTGGGATAAACAAGAAGGGACTCTGCAGATACCGTTTATGTCGCCATGGTGGCAAATGGGATGTAGTTGTATTGGCGTAATGTGCCTTGGAACCATGGATTGACTGGCCTAGGTGGCGTAGTTAAAACAGTTCCCTGAATTAGGGGACAGTTGTAGAATTTCTACGGCGTGAACTGCTGACGGTACGGAAAGTTGATGAAGGGAAATTATGCAAACATGCGGTTGATAGATATTTGGCAAGTTGGGAAATCTGTGGTTTTACATTGATTAGAGTAAAATTTATATATAGAATGGACACGTCTGGCTGTCTAACTTACAACTGAAGTTGTATAGAAGTCTTTGGAAATTTGAGGTAAACATATGACTTCTAGCGGGAATCGCGCCAGGGTTTGACACCGCTCGGTCAAGCAAAGACCCCTGGCTTGCAACAAGAAAATTTCTGGTGGCAGCGGTGGGATATTTTAATAGTTCTGTCATAGTGTTGTAAGTGATTGGGTTTTATTATGTTTAATACAGACTATTCCATCGCAGTTTGGAAAGAAAGACGTGTCCTATAAAATGTAAAGATAAATAAATAAATACATATTAATAATGTTAGAGTGCCTTTACAATTTTATTTTTTTTTTTAGTTTGCTTTCGCGACATGAAGTCTGCGAAAGTAGATAGTTTTACTCGCTCTTGTGAAATATGCTTAATTTGAGTGCACGTGTTCAGTCAAGACAGAATATTTTATCTCGGATCTAAAACAGCAGCTACAGAAAAGGAAGTGTATAGTTGGGATGGCGCTGAGATGCGACACAAAAAAATCGGTCAGTGAAAAGCGTGCTTATAGCACAGACCGGTGATAATGAATGGGTGGGTAATAATCGTTTCCCCGTGATTATTAATTTTGGTTGGGCATAGGACAAATCGTCAAACGGGTTGATATACAAAAGCCGTGTAGTTAAAATCAGACTGATCTACGCCCATCAGCTGTGTAAATAGTGTGATTTTAGTAAATTAATCTATGTGATGACAGATGTCTAATTTTGTTTTATGGATAAGTGTTTAGATAACTTGTGTGCAGTGTTGGAGCAGAACAGATTTTAGAAGTTGTTTGCTGCTTGAATCCAGAGTTTGGTAAATTAGATCTATTTTGTTTTGGTTTGTGCTGTGAGTGAAGCAGACCTAAAATGAGAAGGGAAGGTGGTTTGTCATGTATGACTGTTGGGAGATTAGTGCACTGTTTTTTTTCTGTCCCTGTAGAGTTGGTACTTGTGGTGAAGAGTTGAGTGGCGGCAGTGTCAGGTCTAGCACTTGTCTGTGGACGACAATGTGTTGTCGCGCCAGTTGGGCGTTGAAGTCATGGTTGACTTGTTTTTGAGGTTCATAAGAGACGTGTTATTCTCTGAAAAACGCATTCTCTATCCTCGGTGTTAAACAGGAAGGTTCCTGTGTTTTATTGTCGTTGACCTGCTAGCGACTTGCCAGATGGAAATTGCTTCGGACAGTGTATTTAAAAAAAAAAAAATGTTCGCTACGATCTTGACAATCATAATGGTCCAGTGTGGTTTCCATCATGCATAGTTTGAATTGTCTGCTTGTGAAGTTCTGAAGGATAATTCATAGCACATGTCAATTAATTAGCAGCATGAAGTAATGATTATTGCACACCACAGTATAAGTGAATCATTATGTGATGATGTTCCATACTTTTGCTCTTGGGAGTAGATTCTCTTATGTCTATGTTCGGTGGCTGTAGCATTGGTCCATTAGTAGTGAGTTAGTTGTAAGCAGATAGGATCGGCTAACCGAGACTGAGTCGAAAAATATACTGCACGCGGTGCACTAAGGTTGTGATTGGGGTCGTGTTATCCTGGTGGAAACGCAAACTCCAAACCCGAGTTTTTTGGGGTAAACAGGAATGATCCTGGGTTACGATCCTGGGTTACATGTGTTGTCTTGCTGTTAGAGACCTATGTGTAGAGAAGTCTTTCCTGCAGCGATTTCCGAGGATTGTTATGAGAGAGTTTGAACCTGAATAACTTGTCGGAACATTTTCATGTTGGATTCAGCTTGGTTAATTTGTGTTCATTGTTGACATTTAGGCTACTTGTAAGCAATTAGTGATTCAAAAAAAAAAAAAAAAGTTTGGTTTCTGATGTTGAGTGACGGGCTATTAGGAACAAGCCCATTGATTTAGAGTTTTGTTTTAATCATGTGTGGGAATTATTAATCGGGTTGGTGGTTGATCTTGGGGAAAGTAATCAGTTCTGATTGGACCACAGAAGTGTGACGTTTGTGTCACTCGAGGACGAGTGATCTTTTTGAAGACGGGGGTAATGTAATAAATTTCGGAGATGCGCGTTTGGTTATAGCGCCCCGTTTAAGGAATTCTTAGATTTGTGTGATTTTACTTGTTTGATTACTGGAATTCGGTGCAATGGAAATATTCCTTAGCCCGAAATAATTAGCCAATTACTAGGAGCAAACGTCACGGAGAGAAAGTGTTAGTGAGTTTCCATGATGCCATGGTCAGTTAAGTAGTGAATTCAGACCCAAACCGCATGACTGTCCCTGAATAATGTAGTCCCTAATAAAATCTAGTAGTGTACCTTGGTGTTGTGACTGCAGTGGCAGTATTTACGGTAGGAAACCGGTAAATTACACAGTGGAATAAACAAGAAGGGACTCTGCAGATACCGTTTATGTCGCCATGGTGGCAAATGGGATGTAGTTGTATTGGCGTAATGTGCCTTGGAACCATGGATTGACTGGCCTAAGGTGGCGTAGTTAAAACAGTTCCCTGTGGTAGGGGATATTTGTAGAGTTTCTACGGCGTGAACTGCTGACGGTACGGAAAGTTGATGAAGGGAAATTATGCAAACATGCGGTTGATAGATATTTGGCAAGTTGGGAAATCTGTGGTTTTACATTGATTAGAGTAAAATTTATGTATAGAATGGACACGTCTGGCTGTCTAACTTACAACTGAAGTTGTATAGAAGTCTTTGGAAATTTGAGGTAAACATATGACTTCTAGCGGGAATCGCGCCAGGGTTTGACACCGCTCGGTCAAGCAAAGACCCCTGGCTTGTAACAGTATTCTCTCTCTTATTTCTCCCAATTCCTTTTCCTCTTCCTTCCCGATTTTCTCCAAATTCCTTCTCCACCTCCTCGAATTCTCTATACTCATTCTCCTCCTCCTCCTCCACTTTCTCCTCCAGGTTCCTTTTCCTCCTCCTTTACTTTCTCTCCACCGACTAGACTTCTGTCGACTTCGACTGTTCGGCTAGTCTCAATTCCGTCTCCGCCTCATGGAGACTCGGGACTCAACGGAACCGGAAGTTCTCTTTGTCCCCTAAAATGCTTCCTGTGAAAACACAAGGACGGTACAATATTTTTCCTTAGCCCTCTCATCTCACACTGCACACAACCTATCATCCGATAACGGCTATTAAATTTCTTCTGTCACGCATTCATTCACATCGAGATACCCATACGTTCTTGCATGGTAAACAAAGGTCATAATAAAAAGTATGGTATCAATTACTTCTCATACATACATCAATAAATTCCATCACATCAATACAAATGCCTAATCTCGTTATACTAAACAATATCATAATAATCAGACGCTTTTCTTTACCTTACACTCATACAAAGTACACAAATATTCAAATATCCATGCTCTGATATATGCATACATCCATAGTAACTAATCTTACATACTTCAACCATGTTTCCAAATTCACAATTCGCAATTCAAGCATGTGTAAATTCCAACATAACGCATTAATAAATGCATTGGTTTACTACGAAGTAACCTAATAACGAATTACAAAATTAATTCTGACCACAAGCTAACACTCTACATAATTCCTCAGATCTTAGAACTAAGTTGTAACACATAAGTTTGAAGACTACAAGCCTTTGCAAATCGTGCGATCTATCGCCTTTGCCGATTCAAGATTCCGGGACTCCGTCGGGGTCATGTAACCTTGCGTAAGAGATTAACACTAGCCCGAGGCAATGTTTAGACATCAAACACATCGCCGCAGTAAAATTACATGGCAGCAGTAATATTATATCTTATACATTACTTTATAGCTGGGGCTTAGCAAACGTGACATTATACACTCCAGACTGGATCAGCTGCTCTTTTTGCACAGCCTTCAAGTTTACCAGGTTCATATAAATACCTGACTGTCACATTGCTGCCAAGCACTGGACTCTGTGAGTGACTTACCCGCTTAATCGGGATGTGTTTCTTCATGACTGCATCACTGGGTTTCATAGCAATTTCACGCGTGACTTCGTTGTTTAAAGCGGCTATCACGTGATTTAGTCTCGCAACCCTTTGACGAGATCTGTCCTTACGCAGTAATTCTTGGGCGTACTGATGTCCAAACAATATCTCAGCAAGTGTTCGATTAAATCGTTCAACGATTGCCTGATCGCAATGCAACGCAGTGTGTCCGCGTCTTATTTTAACGTTATGCTGTTGCATCAGCGATGTTACTACACTGAGAAATTCTTTGCTAGGATCAACTTGCAGCAACTGTGGCCATTGCAAGCCACCACGTGAATAAATTCGTTCAAACGCGGCTGTGACTTTAGTTGCTGTTTTAGTTGATAGTGGTTCTGCTTCTTTCTATCTACTTGCAACGTCCACAACCGTCAACGCGTATTTGTATATGCGCCGTTGACGTGATGTGCCAATGACGTCATGTGGTAAAATCAACATATCTGCCCGATGAACCTCGTTGGGTGTGCTGACATCAAACCGTCCATGTTGAATCGTTTTGGAGCGTGGCAGATAAATTTGTCATACTGCCTGTCGTGACAACCAATCTGCGGAAACACCACGTGTGACACATGCTGCATCGGCGAGTTTGCTAGTCGCTGCTGTACCCTTTCAATATCCTATTATTATTAATTAATGGACAATTAATTGCCTGTGTCCACCGCTAGTTTACCACTCATCGCTGATCTTATCAACCAGTTAGCAAATGATTCTCGAACATTTTTATTTTTACCGACTTCAAAAACATATGAATCAGCTTGACGTCCGCGATATGTCGTTGTTGCAGATCTCTCTTTTTATACGCGATGTCATGAGTATAGCATGCTTGATCAATCGCATTTACCTGGGTTTGGTTGATTTTTTTTTCGTCGAGTCTAATATCAAGTCTGGTTCCAGGAGCACAATAATTATATCACAGAAGATTTTTTCCGCTGGGTACTTAGCCCATGGCATTCCTGGTAATTTTCCAAGTGTCGCAGCAATATCACCACTACCTGACGTCTCGCGAGACGCCACAAACTTATATTTTTTATGCCGCATTTTGCATACTTCCCTTAAGAGCCCACGTGTTACTTCTCATAGTTGGTGCTCTCAGCCCACGCGTATCTGTGACCGGCTTGCAACGAACAAAATATAAACTCATAATTATAAATAATACTATATTCGTACAAGCACCGGTCAAGCATGATCCAGTGTTCCAAAATTCTATTTGAGTCATTATAATTGGCCCGTGTGGGTCTGGTAAAACTCAGTTGTTGCTCAACCTGATAATGAGATGGCTCAAATGGGACAAACTTTATTTAGTAGCACCATCTGTGGATGACCAACCATGCTATAATGTTCTTAAGGAATTCAATGAAGCCATGTGCGATACAGGTGCTATTGAATTTATCACTGACATCAATGATGCGCCGTCCATCGAAGATTTTGAGGGGTGGGGGGTGGGGAGAGGGAGGGTCAATAATCTCGTGGTTTACGATAATATCATGCTTGACAAACAAATCCAACCAGAATATTTTCACGAGGCAAACATAAAAACACAGATGTTATTTACGTTACACAGCGGTACATTCAAACACAGGTGCTCGACGCGAGCTTGATGCTGAGAAAAAAAAAACAACAATAATCTGAAGGAAAAATATCATGCAGAATGACAAAAATACCTCAGATTACCCCCATGACCCGTTCTGACATTGGACCCTCTCTATCATACTATATAAGAGACAAGGTCAGTAACTTCCTAATACTTCGTTCCATCCATCACCCTCGATTTCCTTCTGCTATATCCGTCTTCAAAAGCATATGACCATATTCTATGGCTTGTTTTACTCCTGAGATATTTTTCTATTCATCAAGCCATCATTGACTTTTCTGCGTTGCACCAAGCTGAAGTTACGGGTTCCGAAACGTGCGAATTTCGCGAAATTTGCCTGCCGGGACAGTGTTACGCTCAGGTGAAAACCGGTGAAAAGAGCTACATATACCATGTTTGCGACTCTACGATACATCCCTTCTTTAATTACTGAACAGTGGTAGATGCAAAAGTAAGTGTTTACTTACCATTAACTCGATTCAACTTTAGGAATCCTGTTCCATTGACGAATTAGACATTGTCTTCTTCACTATACATACATCCCATACAAACGACACTCATTTTGAAAACATGTACACAATGCGGTACACACGTCAACGGCGAAATATGATTGGCTCAAAAGGTTATACTTAACATCAATGCACCGTCACCGTTTCACGATGTAGACTATTTGTACCCCGGCAAAAATAGGTATTAACATGATCGCATCATGTTAGAAACCATTTGAAATGTGTTAAATTAATGAGAGTATACATTAAAGTATGATTGCACTATATCAAATTAAAATTTCCAGAAATACGGTAAATAATGACTGAAAATATTTATCTTATTTATTTGATGCATGGATGTTGTACGGGTGCAAATTTCTCTCGATCTATGAAGAACACATTAAGTTGGGCAAGTGAACGATTAATTAGATTTATGGGGACCGGTGCGTAAAATCGCCATAATGCACTGATTCGTAATGTCTCTGTCATGAGAGCAGTGATTCTTAATTAAGCCTTCGTTTATTTAACTGAAAGGGATAGGGGTTAACTTCCGATCTGTATCGAAGCTGTCAGTTTTGAAGTTTTCCAGGAATCAGTATTTGGTAATCTGAGGCTGTCAGGCGGACTACATTTTTAGCTCCTAGTAAGGCGGGAGAGACATTTAATTCGGATTGGTTACGCTGAATAAGGGGGCGTGCTGGCGCAAAGGTCCTGGTCAGTCGACACTTTTTTCTGCAAGAGAAAACAAGTGTTGAAGGCTCCGGGTCGAATTTAGAAGAAATTCACTCGTAATTAATCATCCAAGGGATCGGGTGTCTGGAAAAATCGACGAACACAATTCTGGCGGGAAAGCTTGAAAACACAAGGCATTTTGCATCAGTCTCACGTAAATCATTGATATCAATATGACGATTTGTTTGATTTATTTGCTTATATTTGCATGAATTTATTTGGTTAGATCCGTAGATCAATTTTCTTGATATGAATACAACTGTGTGAGTTCATCTATATGAATCCGTACAACGATATTCTTTATATAAGTTGATGGATAGTCTGAATGTATAGTCTCGATTGTTATAAGTAAATATGTATCTAGAATTTCATGCCTTACTTTAGTTGATATGTTGATATCTCCGACTTAGATGATTTCACGTATGATGAAGACTTGAGTGCGTATTGACTGAAATTAACGTTGTTAAACCTTGTAGTAAGATTTCATATATGCTAGAGACTTGAATGTGTGTATTCGCTATAAATACCGTAGTTGAGCCATGTAAGGAATTTAATTCATTCATTTGTTTAATTGAGACCGGAACTGATGCCTCGGGGTGATGTTAATGTGAGCCAGTGTTGAAATAGCCATTGGGAAGTATATTAATCTTAGGAAACTAGGTTTGTTTATGGTCTGCCGTGTTTGGTTAGACCAGATAGCCGTTGGTATCTGTTTGAATTCCGATAGAACTATATCTGACATTAACGAGAGTGGGGAGTATGATCTATTCCCAGTAGGATACCTGACAGAATATTTAGGTTGCTACTTTGTTTACTTTTGGAAGGTGATATAGCTCCACGTGACGTATTCACCGTCGTATCCACGTGACGTATTCACCAACGTATCCACGTGACATATTCACCGACGTATCCACGTGACGTATACACTAATCTACCTGTTGAAGTATCTACGCATCACGTACTTACATAACCACCTAACCACACAAAGTTCGAGGGCCGAAAGCGGCGAGACACTAGAGAGTTGGAGAAGGGAAAAGTGGAAAGGACCCAGACGTACAGGCACAGGGAAGTTAAAGAACAGTCGCAGTGAATTCGGACTGAACCAGAACAGTCAGGTTATGAATCTGTACAAGGCATTGACTTAGATCTTTCACTCGATCCGATGATGAACTAATTCTGTCACTTAAAACAGATCGGCTATTTGTATATTTATGTTTGAAATTCGATGAAGGATTTGTTTCAAAAAGAAGTGTATCTTCCTAATGTAATGTATTATCACAATTGTTTATGAATTTTTATTAAATTTATTGTCTTTACATGTACGGGAGCTCGTGTCATTCTGTTTTATATATCTGCTCAGATCTCGATCTATTCCACCTATAAGTTTCACACTTTATATTGATATTTACTCGATCCGGGCAATTACACCGTCGGCGATCACCCTCTAGATAACGATAACCAAAATCCACTACAATCCACCCCCAACATAGCTGGGGGGGAGTTCGTGGCATATGTTATTTAATTATGGTATATATAGCTCTTTGCACCGGTTTTCACCTGAGCGTAACACTGTCCCGGCAGGCAAATTTCGCGAAATTCGCACGTTTCGGAACCCGTAAATTCAGCTTGGTGCAACGTAGAAAAGTCAATGATGGCTTGACGAATAGAAAAATATCTCAGGAGTAAAACAAGCCATAGAATATTGTCATATGCCTTTAAAGACGGGAATAGCAGAAGGAAATCGAGGGTGATGGGTGGAACGATGTATTAGGAAGTTAACTGACCTTGTCTTGATAGAGAAGGTCCAATGTCAGAACGGGTCATAGGAGTAATCTGAGGTATTTTTGTCACTCTGCATGATATTTTTCCTTCAGATTATTTTATTTTTCTCAACATCAAGCTCGCGTCGAGCACCTGTGCACTCAAATCCCCAAAGTGATCAGAGATAACTAATTTTTTGGTTATTTTTAACGGTGTTGATGAACATACGTTGCGAAAAATTCATCAGACTTGGTGCCCGGGCGACATGGACATACATAAGTTTAGGAACTCTTTTTTTCATATGCTCAAAAAAACCCACGCGGATTTATTACAATCGGCTTGCACAATCTAGCAAAACGATATCGAATCGGTCTGGATAAAATATCTGGTTGACCCCCACTACAAGTGTACTGTTTAAAAAAACATAAATAACGACTTTCTGTAATATGCTTCGCGTTCATTTATCAACATAATCTCTGTGTCAATGACCTAACTACATGTATAACATCACAACACACTAATTAAACAGACTGCCTATTTTAAATCGACCAATAACATTACTAGCTCAGCAGGCTTATAACAAGCACACATTAAACGGCCCGTTACGTGTATAAACACAGATTGTCTGCTTGCGCGATTACTGACAGAATTATAGTCTCTCAGTGCGAAATTCTCTATGTGTGAAGTTATAACTGCTTCTGTCTGTCTGAATAAATTCTCTAAATATGAGGAATTTTAAATGTATGTCTATCTGTGAGAAACTCTCTCAGTGAAAAATTCTCAACGTGTGAGGAATTATAAATGTTGTTTGTCCGTATATGAAAAATGGATGGGCGTGCTTAGACGTCACAAGAGCAGTTATTTATAACTGATCACACGACCTCACAGGCGAACTTATACTGATAAACTTAAATTCTCTGTCACGTTAACAGAATTATAATCATAACAGAGTCAAATTTTTGTTATATTACAGAATTATAATATTCTGTCATGTCTTAATATATATCTTCCAACAGTATATTCTTTGACAGTAGCGACAGTAATACGATCAAGATATTTGCACAATGTTCGCCTTGGGAAAGTTCGCTCCGTTTCGAGCGTACGTGACGGACAATATTTGTCTACATTTGTATAATAAATTATCATGGGGGGGGGGTGCACCTGGCTTAAAACTCTGTGGGATATGTACTTATCATTGATAATTAGCTCCCCATCACCTCCTCAACTGCCGCAAGGTGTGTAGGTTTTGCATCCTGGGGATTTGCCATGGTGGGGTAGGCATGCCAAAATTGTCAATCATCAGTACATATCCTGCTGACCGTAGAGCGTGTGGTGGTCAGCCCTCTGAATTTTTTGTTACACTATCATATAAACGCATTTATTGCATTTAAAGAAATAAATGCATTTAAGGCATTTAATGAACTTATTGCATAAGCATTTAATGAATTTATTGCATTTAAGGCATTTAATGAATTTACTGCATTTAAGACATTTAATGAATTTAAGGCATTTAAAGAATTTATTGCATTTAAAGAAATAAATGCATTTAAGGCATTTAATAAATTTATTGTATTTATTGCATTTAATGAATGAAGATGACATTAATTAATTAAATGCATTTATTGCATTAATGAATTTATTGCATTTAATGAATGAAGATGACATTAATTAATTAAATGCATTTATTATATAATGAACCAGGAAAATATTAACAAGATTATTTCTGAGATTGAACAATTACAACAAGATGGTCTCGCAGTTCAACTTTAGGTTGAAAAAAAAAAAAAATCAACGATGCTTTTGAAATGATACAGCAGCAATGGGAGGAGAACAGATATACACTAGCGCAGAATATCGTGCTATCAAATTACTCCAGCGAGAAATGGAATTGTCATTGGTTATCTTGCCAGCTACCGATGAACTCTAGATAGCTAAATTTGTTCCACTGGCAAGCGCCATTGCGGAAATACGATCAGAGCTGTCTAGGCAATATGAAACTCGAGCGGCTGTAAGTGCGCGTGTGAAACAGCTAACAAAAACATTGTGTTGGAATCCACTAAGGGTTCCGAATCCAATGTGGAATAGCAACGTCACCACTACCCCCCCAAAAAATTAAGAGTCCAAAAAAAAAAAAAAAAAAAAAGAATTAACGACAAAAAAGTTATATGTTATTTTTTGTCATTGGTGGTGGAATGTGCTACTTTTTGGGAGTCTTTTTTCACGGCGGGCCGTTCGGAACGCTGGCGTTCATGGCCTGTCACGCACATACAAATTAACTGTCAATTCTTCACCATGTGTTTCCAATGAATTACTATTCTGGTCCGTCAGATGGAAATGTATTCGTCACAATGACGGATTACGACATCGTAAAAAAACAGGATTAACAAGCACCGAGTCACATTTAAAAATATTTCGTCGACGTGATATTGACAATGCCAGGCGATACATGACGACCACCACCTGCTGGATCGTTGTTATCTCGGAAAATATCTGGAAGGTCTCTTATTTTACCCCATGCCGCAGAGATTTTTGGAAAATATTCGTGAAATATGCCATTGAGATATTGCCACATTTTATCGATATTCAACCTCGGTAGTTTGAACGTAGGCAGTTGGTCTTTCGTGATCTTAAAATGATCACGAAAATATTTTTTGTATGATAGATTTACTTCTCCTATTTTCAAACCTTCCCCATGACGAATTACTAATTTTATCAGTTTTTGTTTTTAAAGAATTCAGCACTGCACCTCACCTGTTCAGATGATGTACTGTCACAATGATTTTTTGTTGAAGATCATCATTCGGATCTTCAAGTATATACTGCTCAAAAGCCTTCTCAGATCTTTTTTTTAATGTATTTTATGTTCCTGCACTATTTCAGTGATAAGAAACCCCTGATGACTTTCCAGTCTGGGAAGGTCTGACAACTTTCATCAAGCTTGACTTCATGCGCAAATACCATTTAATTGTCTAATCCACCAAATGATTTTGCTCTGATATTTGGCCAACTATAATAAAATTGTAGTTGTCCCAGTGTGATCTCAGCTGAGCGACCTACTGGTGCTTTTATCGGAGTCGGAAAACCAATATCGAATTCCGGCTGCGTTGACGTCGTTCACATCACTGTGGTAATCGTCGGTGTTGTGTTAGCGATAATCTGTTCCAGTCGTGTCGTTTTTTCTGCGGTCATTATTTATCTATAAGGCGGATTCTAAATGTGTTGCTGGCAACGTTGCTGTGGGCAACATTGCTGCCTGTGCAGGTATGATTGGGTTCTTGTGATACTGATAATAAATATCCCTAATTTCAGCAAATTCACTATCTGATATTCCACCGTCGTTTAACCCTGTTGACAGTATCTATGATATATTTATACATGCATGCATCGCCGCCCATGTCATTTCTCTGTGTTCATGTAATTTCTTACCGACACATCTAGATAGTTTTTCCGCAATAATATTTAGGATACCAGCTGCTCCGACAACAACAGCAACAACGATTCCAATCACGGGTGATATCATGTGCATCGCTGATAACGCACCGATTAACGCTGTTGTTCCAGTGACCAGCGAGGACACTGCACATACAACATTGTTGAAGATGATGATTTGTCTCAGTAATTGTTTTGTTTTGTCATCTGCTCGTCGATTTTTTTCCAGCAATGCCTTCCACATACACGCTTGATTATATCTGTAAGATTGAGTGGGATTCATTGTCGCGCTATCTTACATACTAAGTAATCAATTTAGGTGTTTGCGCGATGAATACTACACACCACCAATACGCCCTTGCGGTTAAGTTTTTGTCTTCTGGATCCAATATGAATATTTCCTCGGTATTTTGATTTAACACGACCGACACGGTTCCAGAAACTCTGTCGGTGGAATGACGTCATGGACATGTCGTAAATATCCTAGATTTTCGCACAGCTAAACATGGACTGCCTCTACACCCCAGTGACCTCAGCGGTATGTTTGATTCTGTTATGTTTTTTGTTTTTTGTGAACATGCTGCTGATCCAGACCCCACCGTGTATAACGCGTTGATGAACGAAGCCATATGAATTACACCCATGCCAATCTTTTTTGATTTTTTTTGTCGATGTCACCGAGCTTAACGTTGATGACCATTGGAACTCCAAAGAAATCTTTTTCGACTTTATTAAATCTCAGAGTGTTTCTGCGAAAATTCGTAATGCGCCTACATAAACTTCATACTCAGATCGCGACGTGGTTAATTTATCACTCGCTGTTATTAACAAGGTACCGATTGCGGCGTCGCTGTTGTCCACATTTTTTTTTTTTTTTTTTTGCAGCATCATCGTCTGATGCCAGTTATCTCAGAACCGCAATTCTATTTCTGTTCATGTTCAGTGCAAATGTCATTGTATCACCGGTTTACTGACATCATTTCTGATCATCGCGATTGATATGCTTGAGTCTCTGATTTTTCCATACCGGGATGTTATCGCTGGTCACGCTTAAAACTCTCCAGACAATATCAACCCACCTAATATTGCTTGTCTTTAACCGCCCATGTTGATCTTGAAAAACAACAACTCCATCCTTGTCAACCCCGGCGAAGTTCATAAGACCAGCAAGTTCATCTTGTGTTGCGTATTCTGACAAACCAATTTCACCCGGTGCCTTGCTTTTAGAACATCTTCCGTAAATATCTACCATTATAAATTATTAACCTGTTTAATTAATTACATCGGATGGCTGTGACATCTGTTGCTATACTTATGCACGACTTTATGTGGCGGAGTTGATGACCTTGACACGGCGTTAAGTATAGCAAGTACTTCTGGACCACATACAGGTGGAGCCGTTAATGTCTGTGTTGGTAATGTTGAATACCAGACCGGGGCAGCGGCACCACTGAAATACTGTAAAAATTCTTGTGGTGGTGCCAATCCATATGAATCAAAATAACAACACCACGTGGATCAACCATGTATGCAACCCAGTGAGTACCTGGACCGGAACAGCCATCGAGCTTAATGATACCAGTTTCAACAAGGTTTGATTTATCTGGTAATTGATCACGCATGAAAACACATCTGAAGCTTTTTATATTTAATCGCCGAGCAACATCAAATAAAAATTAGATATTTAGAGTTTTAGTGTGTGTGTGTGTGTGTGTGTGTGTGTGTGATTTAGATTTTTAACGTAGCTTTAACAATTTTTCAGTCATATCGCTATGATGTCTGCAGTGTGACAGTTTATAGTGATGTCTAGCACTGAGGCATCATGCCGCAGACATGTAGCATGATGTCCCCCCCCCCAGTCACATTATCCTGACACCAGGCCGACCAGTCCTAACACTAACCTCTTAATACTGAGCGCCAAGCGAGGCAGCTGTTAGTGCCATTTTTTAAAGTCTTTGGTATGACCCGGCCGGGGTTCGAACCCGCGACCTCCCGCATTTGAGGCGGACGCTCTAACCACTAGGCCATCGGAGCGGTTTTAGTGAAACGTCCCAGCAGTCGCAGACCTTGACCGTACATCGTTTCTGGTAATCTTAGACCAAGTCCCTTTTTTTAAACCCTGTCCTGTCGCCTTTTTTAGTGCCATGCCGTCAGCTGTTCTAACGGCACCAAGTGCAGCTGCTTTTGCAACAACTGGATCAGCAGCAGCAGCGATCAGCGCTGGTATCGCTGCTAGAAGTGGGAATATACCACTGGTCTTTGCTGTATCGTTGATCGCATTTGTGGAAAGATCAAGTCGCACGCCAGGTTTTGATTTCTTGGAGTTATTGTGTTTGAGCTGACGTTCTGTCAACGATAGCACATTCGGGCCATGCAACGCCATTGATTTCAGACATATCATTGTTCCACAATTCTTCTTTGATGCTGATTGCAGCTTTTTAATCTGACTGGGTGTCAGTAACATTGACGTGATGATGTGACATAACATCATGAATGATTTAATTATATATTTTCCACTAATGCATCAATGACTCTCATTTTTCCACCAACGCCTTCAAGCAAGATTGTTTTGTCTGACAGTATAACAGCGATTGTTCTGTAGTTAGGAATAACAGCTGGTGGTGCTACACAAACTCGAAAGTGTATCTCAACGACTGATTACCTGAACAAATCCAGGTGTTCAAGCGAGAAGTAATAGACTGGATACAACGACGTAAAATCTCACTGAGGTATCTTCAAACCAAAATCAACATTCTGATCACGCCCCATGAATGTCATCAACCGATGATACGCACGTGCAACATGATTGTTTTCAAAATTCAATAACACTTCTTCGGATGGTTCATGATGTCCATTTATTCTCAGAGAATCTTCATTGACCTAGAGCACATCAAACACCATTGGGGTTCGCTGTTATGAATCTGCTCTGGTGTTATCCTGAAACGCTATGAATATATGTCATGGAGCTAACGCTCCCTGCTGTGGTGCTATTTGCCATGTGAATAACCCAGCAATATTACTCTGAATACTGTCTGTGGTCATCGTCAACCACGACAGCGTTGACTTACCGCCACTATCCGTGAAAGAGAGCAGCCCTTGTTCTTCGGTGAGTGATGGCGTCATCATTGGCATCCACAACGAACGTTTTGTCAGTTTCACCTTACCAGCATCAACTGTATTGGGGCGCAAGACTGCATCATCGTCAGTGGCTTTGTGAGCTAGTACAATTGTGTGTTTAGCACCAAAGTTAAGTTTTCGGACATTCCTGCAAAATACAAATATGTGTGATAGTGGAATTACACATGAAAATTCTTCTTTGCCGTTTAACATTGACCGATGTGCCGCAAATCCCTGGTTGAAAATTTTTTTCATTGATGCGACTTCGGTTCCAGTGGCGTTCATTGTTATGTTGCTTTTCTCTGGATGATCAATGGTATCATTCACTAACATCATTGATGGACCAGCAGACAGTGAATAATCATCAGAATATCTTCCAAGACCTAATATCGTCGTGGCAACGTCAACATTTTCGAGACATGATTCAATATTCTTTCCGTCGGTGCTGTACGCGGCACTGTTAAACAACGCCGTAACACCACTGTTAACAAAACCAACTCGATTTCCAACTCCATACGCTGTATCATCTGCTTTCAAAAGTTTCCCTTAGATCTCAATGAATGCCTTGGCAGGCAGGAAATATCAACTTGTATCTTGTACTTGTAGCTCGATTTGTCCACGTGCGTCAGGTGCACGCGTAACATAAGAATAATACTGATAATCACGCACTGATTCATCTTTGAGGACTAGCACGTCCAAGTCAAATGCAGGATCAGGCACACACCTGAATATTTTATTATATTATTTGTTGTTTAAAACGACGTCCGAGCCAGATCGCTTGCCGCTATCAGACTTTAGGTTATATTTTTTTTTTCTCTCTCTCTCGGCGGCTTGTTGTTTTGTCAGTGACAGCAACCCAGCTAATTCTTTCAACCACTCATTTGCAGCTTGATTTATCATTTTACTGACACCTGCTGGCATCACTTCGGTGCGGGGCAGTTTTACCGGCTGTGGTTTTCGGCATACTAATCGCGTGAGTCTGTTCTTGATTGCTGAGAATGCTTTACCAGCAACATCACCAACACTGCCAATACCTTTATCACAAACAACTTTGATGGCTTTCATTCCTAATTGTTTCGCAATCAGGATAGCTTTTGGGGCTATCCTTCTGAATAAACCTTGAATAACATCGCTGAGCCCATCTCCGTTGATCGCTTTATAAACCGTTAACGTGAATTTATCACTCTGGCGTTTTGAGGTCTATGCTGGGCATTGTGTATAATCATGTTATTTTGTTATCACTGATCTAATTGATCAATTACTATTATGTCAGTCGGTAATTTCATCGATTACTGTCTGAAAAGCGCTATTGTCCACGACGCCACCGGTAAATAAATGTTAACAAATGGCAGCTGCTTCATTGACGATTCCATGGAAATTATTACCAGCTCGTATTCCACCAATCAAAATTTCTAGTCGATAAACATCAGAGTGGACGTTATTGGGACAAAGTTTGTCGTAAATCATCCAAGAGGTCTGTTTCTTACGACATCGATGTGCTTGAACATCGCAAGTGGCAAGGGAAATTCTGGTTGCTTTGTTAAGTGATTCGTCGTTTGGATCTGGTTGTGGATCAGGACAGCGCTGCTACAGTGTCTCTAACTCAGCTTTTCTCTTTTCCTTCGTTGTTTTAGACCTAGTTTTTACACTTGATTTTCTTCTTTTTCTACTTCTTGAAGTTTACGATCAATTTCCTCCTGTCTTTCTTCTCTTTTCTGTTTTACTTGTTCAGTATACTCATCTACAGCCCGACTAAAAAGTTTAAAATCTTCATCGTCACCTTTGACCTGCTGAGCACCGGAAAGAATGCGATATGTATATTTACGCCAATCACCACGACTTTTAGTATATTCAGGTTTTATATATTTTTATTGCCATCCAAACCCAGCAATATAAAGTACTTGGTCTGGATCCTTGGTGGCTTCAACACCATCCATCATCAATAAATTTATCTATTATGTTGGTTCTACATCTTGGTGGCAGTAGTAGTTGAACTTCAGGTGGTGGCTGAACTGGTGGTGGTTTTTGGGGGGGGGGTTGAGGACGGCCAGCAGTATCAGCAGGTAATGTCCCAAGAGTTTTTTGGTTCGTGTTTGACAGAATCACGGACTGGAAGATATTTCTTAATAGCCTCTAGTCGTTGTCTAGCTAATTTAGCCATATGAGATTCCAGAGTAAGTGCAGAATCTCTCATTATTATTATTATTACAAGAATGATTTAATTACAAATCACATACAAGAATGAGTATATAAAGTAATGTAACATATTTTTAACCCCAAACTACAACACTAGATTATCAGACACCATTACAGTGACTTTTGTGCTTTAGGCCCCAAAATCTAAAGATTTCTTTCTTTTATGCTAAAGTGTATGCCATCAAAAAAGTTTGGTAAAGGAACTTAATCTAGAACAAAGTTATTGTGGAAAAACCATGTTTTGGTATACAAAACAACATAAACCCTGTTATCTGAACCGATGTGATCTTTTGAGAGAGTACTGCTATTGTATTGGTAGAACCCTTATGCCTGAGGAGTTTGTGGGTATTCTGGATCAGAATTTATGGGCAGCTGTTTATAATTATTTTAACAACAGTGGCTGAATCTTTCATGATGATAATGACCCCATGCATATATGTCAACAACTCTGAAAATCTGACTTCAAAGGTGGATTTCAGAGACTGATTCTAAATAAAACCCTGTCCATGCTATTCAAGAAATATGGGTTTCCATGTGTCAAACAAACAAAATCTCTCTACAAAAGTCTATCTACCCAAGAAAATAAAGAATGTCTAAGTTTCAGGTTTAGTTATCACCACACAGTGAACACATCTGGTTTGTAAATACATTTAAATATTTACTATTTATATTTTTATTGACAGTGTTCATTACAACTCGTTTTTCACTGGTGACCATCTTGTAAACGTTAATATGACATATTGGCATAGGTTAGTGTTTAAACAACATTGTATCTTCACCAAAGAGAAAAGAGTATAAATTTAAAACTTCAAAAACTTACAAAAAGTCAAAATAATTAGATTCAGTGGTAAAAAATATAATTAGATAATTTACAAATGATGACAATTATGCCTATCAAATTTCATCAGTTTTTGTCATGTGGTTTCTCCAAAATCATTCTAACAGAAGTTTTATCAACAAAAGTCTAAGTGCAAACATTTCAAAAATGTATTAAAAATTAAAAACGTGTTGTTATCTGAACAGACTAAATGTATGTACATCTACATACAAATAGGCATTCCTGAATTTCATTTGTCCTAAAATAGTTTTTGTGAAGTTGTACAAATAAATTTCTCAGGACAGACATGAGAGAACAAAATCAAGATGCTGCTGCTTCAAGCAGTATGGGCATAAAATCAAGAATACATGGCAAACAGTATGGGCACAAAAATCATCAAGAGTACATGGCAAACAGTATGGGCATAAAATCATCAAGAATACATGGAAAACAATATGGGCATAAAATCATCAAGAATATATGGCAAGCAGTATGGGCATAAAATCATCAAGGATAAGTGGTAAACAGTATGGGCATAAAATCATTAAGAATGTATGGCAAACAGTATGGGCATAAAATCATCAAGAATGCTGGGCAAACAGTATGGATATAAAATCATCAAGAATACTGGGCAAACATTATGTGCATACAATCGTCAAGAATAAATGGCAAACAGTATGGGCATAAAACCATCAAGAATATATGGCAAACAGTATGGGTATAAAATAATCAAGAATACATGGCAAACAGTATGGGTATAAAATCGTCAATAATACTGGGCAAGCGGTATGGGCATAAAATCAATAATAATGGGCTAGCAGTATGAGCATAAAATCTTCAAGAATATATGGCAAACAGTATGGGCATAAAACCATCTAGAATACTGGGCAAACAGTATTGGCATAAAACCATCAAGAATATATGTCAAACAGTATGGGCATAAAATCATCACGAATATATGGTAAGCAGTATGTGCATAAAACTATCAAGAATATATGGTACACAGTTTGGGCATAAAATCTTCAAGAATACTGGGCAAACAGTATGGGCATAAAATCATCAAGAATACTGGGCAAGCAGTATAGGCATAAAATCATCAAGAATATATGGCAAACAGTATAGGCATAAAATCATCAATAATACTGGGCAAGCAGTATAGCCATAAAATCATTAAGAATATATGGCAAACAGTATGGGCATAAAATGATCAATATTAACGGGCAAGCAGTATAGGCATAAAATCATCAGTAATATATGGCAAACAGTATGGGCATAAAATCATCAATAATACTGGGCAAGCAGTATGGCCATAAAATCTTCAAGAATATATGGCAAGCAGTATGCACATAAAATCATCAAGAATACTGGGCAAAGACTCACTTTAACTTACATCAGCATTAGAGCTACAGAGAATGCAGAATGACCTGAGGCAAGACAACTTACATCAGCGTTAGAGGTATGGAGGCTGTAGAAAGACCTGAGACAAGACAACAAGTGATGGTGAATATGTTCTTCTTTCAAGAGTTCCTCCAAAAACAGCACTAACTGGTCTCCATCTAGCTGCAAATAAAATGTTAAGGATATAAAATAATATATATATATATATATATATATATATATATATATATATATATATATATATATATATATATATATAATTTAACCCTATTTTTAAAGGGTCTGCAGAATTTGGTACAATGCCTTTAGGCTCATCTTATAACGTAATCAAAATGTATGTCATGCCTGTAGCACATGTTATAATGTAACTTAAATGTATGTGACTTGCAGAAACTTAAAATACTGAATCTTAATGTTGACAATGACACAGCTGCTGAACAAGTGTTACTGTATGATGCAAGTCCACCACTTACTGTATGTTCTCTCACAATTTGCTAACGCTGTGTGACCAACATAAAAAACTTAAAATATATTTATTGTGAATCCATTAAATTTTTTATGTTGGTATAATTTTTGTGTTTATAAAGAAAAATACATTTCTGTTGAGACTTAAATTTCTTGATGTGCTTAAAAAGTGGTGGGAGACCTATTTTACTTATTTGGGTTCATCCTTTTTCACTGGGGTCTTAATACTTGTGGTGCAACAATGAAATCAAGGGATCTGGTGTTTTATCTCACAGCAACAGCTGGATGGTTATATCATGCCAAGAGTGAAGTGCCTTACCCAAGGACACACCGCAGCTGAGCTTATGTGAGAATGGGAATTTGTTGATGGGAATTGAACCTGTGCTTTTGAAATAAAACAAAACTGGCACCCCACAAAGACTGGAAAATGCAGTTTCCTGAAGTGTGTGATAAAATATAAATTACATGTATTCAGATCCATGAGGAAACACTAATTTTTTCTGGATAATGCTAACTGGTAGTCTGGATAATTGATTCTCTGGATAATTTGCTGTCTGGATAATTGGTTATTTCTATAAATACTTGTCTCAATATTAATCAATATATTTATATCAAACAAAACCTGTAGTTTCGGGTTGTCACTACATTTGAACAAGTCTAGAAAAGTGATGTCCATATAATCAATGTTTTACTGTATAGTATTTACCAGTGATCCTGTCTTCATATATACAAACCAGAAATATCTACAATCAAGTTGAACATACATATATTTGAACACATAAATTTGCTTGTCTTTTTTTACTTTAATAATTTTTTAAATTTAATTTTGATATCTCTAGCTACCATTTTTTCTCACAAAGATTAGGGTATACATGTATATTGTTTCCTACTGCCACTTTTTTTTTTTGTTCTGATGGGATTTTGCGTTTTGTTACTTTAAGATTTCTATGTAAAGTGAACAATGGTAACATGTATTTCTTTTGTGGGGTGGTGTAAAAATAATTTTAATGATGTAATACTTACCTGTTGTTGTTGTGTAGTTTTTAAGCTTACTCTTTTCTGGATGAAAAGTACCTCCAACCATATGATGTGAATTTATCCTCCCATAGGATGACACCAGAATGTTCTTAAGTCAAAGCCTATAGCTTCTGGCTCATGTGCACTAACCTTCATTCTTTATCAGGATTTGACCATTAAACTAGTGGGACATTAGTGTGGAGCAGGAGGAGGAAATCAGGCAATAGCAACCAGTAAGTAGTACATCATTAAAATTAATTTACCTCCCATCCCCGTGATCTACAATTAAATATCAGTAATACATCACCTGTTGGTATTGTGTAGTTGAATATGACAGTTTGTTGTGAGGCTTGGCAAACTCTGTGGGTAATCCCTTCCCAGAAGAGACAGAAGGGCCATGTGTGCCTCTTGTCATCTGAGGTACACTACTATTGATGTGGCATCATCAAAGACCATCATGCAATGACCTATTATTTTATTGATGCACCCCTGACAGGCTAGAAAAACTGTCCTCATTTTCAAATTGTTAACATCGGACGGCAGATTGTTTCTGGACCAAGAACCCCAAAGAAATAGTAATTTGTACCTCAAGATGACTGCCCCACCCAGAATCTAATGCATCTGTGAACAGACAGGAGTGGAGTTTTGGGGGTGGGCATGGGAACTCTGGCCAGAAACTGGTCTTGAATTAGTCCAGCATCAATCAGATGATTGTAGAAATCTAGACCGAGAGAAGTCTCTGCATTCAGAGTGTCCCTGTGTGGATCCCACTATGCTAAAAGGTGAAAATAGAGAGAGTACAAGTGCACTCTGCCTAGAGGAACCAGGTCTGCTACACAGTTCATGGTCCCCCAAAAAGGAAGAAACAGATCAGCTGACAACTTCGTCTTGACCCCCTGTGCCTCCAACAGGGTCGGGATCTTGTCCACTCCTTCCTGCAGGACACAGACCAATCCTCTTTTCATGAGGAAATTCATCTCCACATAGACAAAATCTTCAGACGGATGTTACGTATATGTAATTAATCTGCTTGTGTGTTAGTTTTAAAATTCTTTTTTATTTTATTTTTGTTTCATTACATCTTATTGTAATGATTATTGAAAGGATTCGAAATTCTTTTTCATTAATTCGATATTTTCTTTTACTAAATGTTATTTATCTAAGACATAGAACGTGTTACATGAGAATTATTTTTAGTTAACTTAGTTCGTCTTAGGTTGGGGAAGTTTGTAAACAGGCAGTTAAAATGATTGGTCAGTATCAGGGCCATACTTTCCTTGCATTATCACCATGTGTAAACAACGTTTTTATATTATTGGTTTTTAAGTGGGGCCACACTGGCGTACATGACAGATTTCTTGTAGTAAGAGACCACATGACCCATCTCGCGAGACCTGAAATGATGTTTTTGGGGTTTAAATACACATTCTTAATATTCTTCTGGCAGAGTCATTTTAACATCTTGAAGGAACAAGGTGTTATTTTTATTTGTTGCCAGATTGTTTGTTTTTGATCTTATTTTTTGGATTTAACAATTTATTCTCCTGGAAACTCAATAAGCTGACTTTCTTATAAAAAATTCTGAAAGATATTCATGGAAATTTATTCTGGAATTATTTGGAAACAAAAACTTATTCAATTGAGGAATTGTTGATATTTGTACATTAGACCACATCTGACGTCATCGCCTTCCATATTTGTATGTCGTCGAGATTCGAACCTGGATTCTAATAGAACTATTTAGTGATAGGACTTGTGTTTTCATTCTTAGGATCAAATTTTGGATTATATTCACAAACTATAAGTCCTATTTACCAATTTTTACATTGTTTTCTAGGGAAATAAATTATTTTGTTAAAATATACAAAGCTTGTTGACTTCACTCTTTTCTTCTGTTACATTTGTACAAGCCTACATGTAACATGGAATAAGGTTTGATTCTCTAGATTGAATAAAAGACTAAACCTGGTCAATATGGACCAACAGCGAGACAGATCTACTTTGAGGGACTCAAGCTGGCCATTACAGATTAATCAACTGCCAAAATATAACATCCAACAATCATATCTATACAGCCCAATTTTGACTGGTCCGACTGGTCTGCTACTTATGTAGTATCAAAACAGAATGAATCCATGAAAAGTGGTTTCACATTCACGAATCCTGTCTGTTTTCTTGGACCTGTTTCAAGTAAAATTAAAATGCAAAAATTACCATATTTACACACGTGGTCAATTTTTATTGGATTCTTTTTTTGCTTGTTATTAAATAACAAAGATTTCCCTTATATTTAAATATTTCAGTGAAAATTTCATTCTGTATAGTTGTCTATTTTGTTCATTTGTTTGCTAACATGGTATAAGAAGTGCACGTTATGGTAACCATGTTTGTGTTGCCTTGCTGTGACAAAAATATCTGTTGGGTTTCCCACTAATGAAAAAGAGTCCAGCAAAAAATTTGAACAGCCTAATACGAGCCTTTCCAAATTTCAATTTGGCACAACTTTGAGAAATCAAGTTTCTGATAAGTTTGATCAGAAATCCTTACCTCCTCCTATGTGTACCTATTGCAAGAAGAAAGGACACGTTATTTCTGATTGCTACAAACTGAAAAAATAAGCGTCAGAATCAAGAAAGACCTATTCCAAATGCTCTTATTTCTAAGAAGTCAAGGTCATGGTCATGTATTGAAAGCAATACATATGTTGGGTCTAATAAACCCCAGTCTGATTTTATTATGGAGAATTATGAACCATTCATGTCGAAGGGTTCTATATCACTCATGAGTGATTCAGCCAATCTTAGCCCTATTAAAATTTTAAGGGACACAGGAGCTTCTCAGAGTCTTTAATTATCAGGTACTTTGCCTTTTTCTGAGAAGTCTTCTTCTAATGAGAGAGTTCTTATTCAGGGAGTAGAGTGTGGCTTAATGTTCCACTCCATTCTGTAAATTTGTCATCAGACTTAGTCTCAGGACTTATGACAGTCGGAACAGTGTCTTTTCCACCCATTTAGGGCATTCATTTGTTACTAGACAATGACCTAGCTGGAGACAAGGTTGTGGTTAATCCACTAGTAAATGACAAGCCTTGTTTGGATCAGAAAGTCGATCCTATTGAAAAAGAATTCCCTGATTTATACCCAGCTCGTGCAGTTACTAGAGCTATGGCAAAGAAAGCTCTTGAGAATTATGTTGATGAGGAAAGTATTCCTTTACCTGACACATGTATTGGTCAGGCTTTTGATGAGGTCACTTTCACTCCTTGTTTGGATCAATCAAAAGGTACTGATCACAGTGATCCTCTTTTAACTACTCATTCTCTTTTTTCTAATAAAGGTTACAAATGACAATCACTTGTCACTGAACAGGAAAAAGATCCTGAGATTTCCTGTTTATTTCAAAGGGCCATTAGTGAAACTGAAGCCACAGAAGTACCTGTTTGTTATTTCATTAAAAATGGAATTCTTATGAGAAAATTGGAGACCTCCGAGGTACCTGCTGGTGAAAAGTGGTCAGTGAAACTGTAGTTCCAAAATTGTACAGACAGAAAATTCTTAGTCTGGCCAATGAAACTCTCTGTCTGGTCATATAGGGATTAATAAAACTTATCACAAGATCTTGACTCACTTATTGGCCAAAAATTAAAAATGATGTTTGTAAATACCGCAGATCTTGTCACACTTGTCAAATGGTAGGAAAACCCAATCAGATGATACCTAAGGCTCATCGGCAACCTATTCCTGCATTTGACGAACCATTTAGCAGAATAATGGTAGATTGTGTCGACCCCTTACCTAACACCAAGTCAGGTAACCAATACTTGTTGACCATAATGTGTGTGTCAACATGATTCCCAGAGGCAATTCCTTTGAGGAATATTAAAACTAAAACAATAGTAAAAGCATTGATAAAGTTTTTTACTCAGTTTGGCCTTCCCAAATCTGTCCAATCTGATCAAGGGTCAAATTTTATGTCTGGAATATTCCAGCAAGTTATATAAGATTTAGGCATCCAACAATTCAAGTCTTCTGCCTATCATCCTGAGAGCCGAGGGGCTTTAGAAAGATTTCATCAAACTTTGAAAAATATTATTCAGTCATATTGTTTTGATATGGGTAAAGATTGGGGTGAAGGCATTCATTTATTATTGTTTGCTGTTAGGGAATCAGTTCAAGAATCTTTAGGATTCAGTCCCTTTGAACTAGTTTTTGGACATACTGTGCATGGACCACTGAAGCTGTTAAAAGAGAAACTTCTTTCTAATGAAGATACTGAAATCAATCTTCTCGATTATGTATCCAATTTTAAGTATAAGTTGTCAAAGCCTTGTGAGGTTGCAAGAACTAATTTGCACTCTACTCAGTCAAAAATGAAATTAAAGTATGATGAAAATGCAAAGGAAAGGAGTTTTCAGCCTGGCAATAGAGTTCTGACTCTCTTGCCCATACCACAAAAAGCCAAGTATTATGGTCCATACACAGTTGAAAAGAAAGTAAATGATTTAAATTATATTGTAAATAGTCCTGGGAGGTGAAAACAAAAACAACTTTGCCACATAAATATGTTAAAGGAGTATGTTGAGAGAGATAGCCAGGTTAATCATGCAAGTAATTTAGTTGTACCTGTCCCACTCAGTGAGGATTCACGCAAAAGAATGTAATCAGACACTACTGATTTTGGAGCAACAAACCTTTGAATTCAGAAATTATGAATAATCTGGACCAGAAACTTTCACATTTGCAACAACAAGAAAAGAATGAACTAAAACAGTTATTACTTGAATATGAGCATTTATTTCCAGATGTTCCTACAAGAACAAATATACTCTACTATGACATTGAAATTCTAAATTCCAAACCTGTGAAACAACACCTGTACAGGATGAACCCTCTCAAACAGGAATACTTGAAAAAAAAGAAATTCAGTATTTGCTGGAGAATGATTTCACAGAGCCAAGTAAAAGTAACTGGAGTTCACCATGTATACTTGTTCTGAAACCATATAATACTTTCCGCATGTGCACTGATTATAGAAAGGTGAACTATGACTAAAACAGATTCATCTCCATTATCAAGAATTGATGACTGCATTAATAAAATTGGAAATGCAAAGTATGTCACCAAATTTGACCTTCTGAAAGGATTTTGGCAAATTCCATTGACAGGAAAGGCAAAGGAAATTTCGGCATTCATGACTCCAGATGAACTTTGTCAATATAAAGTGATGCCATTTGGGATAAAAGGTTCGCATAATACTTTTCAATGTTTAATAAACATGATTACATCTGGTCGAGATAACTGTAATGCTTACATTGATGATGTCATCATCTACAGCACCTGGAAAGATCATTTAGCGACAATTTGGAAATTCTTTGACAGACTCACTGATGCAAGTTTGACAATTAATTTATCCAAAAGTGAGTTCTGCCGTGCTTGTGTAGCATTTCTAGGCCATATTGTGGGACATGGACAAGTTAAACCTATAGTTGCTAAGATCAAGGCTATCTCTGAATTCCCTGTGCCTGTCAGTAAAAAGCAACTGATGTGATTTTTAGGTATGGCTAGATACTATCTGAAATTTTGTTCCAATTTTTCCATAATTGCTTAACCCCTGACAAATTTATCGAGCAATAAAACCAAGTTTTATTGGACTGAAAAATGTCAGGAGGCTTTTGATAAGTTAAACACCATACTTGAGAGTGCACCAGTTCTTACAGCTCTAAATTTCAGTCAATCATTTAAACTGTCTGTTGATGCAAGTGATGTTGGGGTTGGAGCAGTATTGATTCAAGAGGATAAAAATGGTGTTGATCATCCAGTGTGCTATTTTTCTAAGAAATTAAATAAGCACCAAAGAAATTATTCCACAAGGAATATTTGGCTTTGATATTGGCCTTACAACATTTTGAAGTTTACATTAGTTCAGCTCCTTCTTTGATTATTGTGTTTAGTGATCACAACTCCCTTAATTTCATCGGCAAGATGAAAAACAAAAATCAGAGATTATTAAAGTGGAGTTTGATGTTGCAGGAATATAATATTGACACCAGACACATCAAGGGAAAAGACAATTTAATAGCAGATGCACTTTCACATGTATAGAAATATATTGTTTCATGTATACTTTGTGTCATTCATAAGATTTCATCTTATGTTTTTTACTACATGCATATTTGACTTGTAGTAAAAAGAAAGCTTTATTGCGTAAATCTTTCTTTTTCTTTATGAGAGGAAGTGTTATATATATTTGTTTGTTTGTTAGTTTTAAAAAAATTTTTTTATTTCACTACATGCTATTGTAATGTAACATTGTATGCTGGACTTGACCTTGTCCAAAATTGTATTCATTTCTGCTTGACCTGATTGAATTTTTTTTATTTCATTTATGTAAATAACTAATAATAGCTTCATTATTCTCTGTGTGTATGAGCTTATTAACAGAATTATTATTCAGGTAAACAAGAAGGGGTAAATATGTTAATCTGGGTCAGGGTTTGGAGATTCCTAAGTGAATTTTATAAGCTATTGTGTTGTACATAAACAAGGCTCATTAGATTATTCTAGAAGGTTCTTTTCCATTAGGTAATGGTTGTTTTCAGAAAATGCTAATTGTGACCTGAGGTCAAGCAGAGAAATATATTATCTTGTGATTGTGAGGATTTTACCAGTTGTGCTTTAACATCTAGCACTTTAAGTTGGATTATGTTGTGACCAGTTTGGGCTGAATTTTATTTCTTCAAATTATTTAATTCAAGTGATTATTTTCTCTGGAAATACAAAAGCGCTCTGACAAAATTCTTGGATAAAGACATTCACTGGAATTTATACTGAATTCAAACCTTGAATAATATTTCTGTGATTCAACAAGAGACTGTTGACACATCAGCACTTTGCAGGCTATAACATGTCATTGCCTTCAATTTTGGATCTCTTCAGGACTTGAACTGAGTTTTATTCAGGACTTTTTATTACTAGGACTTGTCTCTTTATTTCTTGGATTATTTTTGGATTTAATTTGCAATAATGTAAGTTCTTTTTTTCTCATTTTTCACTTTGTATTCTAGGGAAGTAAATTATTTGTTAAATTTTACAAAGCTTGTTGTCTTCACTCTTTTCTATTATATATTTTAAGAGCACAGACTCGTAACACTAGATATTTTAAGAAGTTTCTCAGTGCAAACTGTTATGTATGTTTAATTTAATTGTTTGTTTGTTTGTTAGTAATAAATTTTTTAATTCCATTACATGCTATTGTAATGTAACATTGTTTACTGGATTTGACATTGTTGAGTTCAGTTCTGTTTGACTTGACTGATTTTTTTTGTTGATTTTTTTGTCATTGACGTAAACAACTAATAATAGAAACATTGTATCTAGTTGCTGACCTTATTCCAAAATCAGTGACAGTTTTGGTAAACAACTTTTTTTGGTTTTTATTTTTAATCTTTCTCAGAGTAAGAATCAGTAAGTTGAGTGAAGGTCATACCTGGACTACATGATATTAAGCATATATCAGTTGGTAACAAACTTCTATTTTTTCCAGAAGAATGAACTTTTGACCCTCATCTGGGAATCTGTATTGTGTCTTAATTAGCCGTATAACTGATGTTTTGATAAAGTTTTGTCAGTTGGGCTTAAAACACTTGACACCTTAAGTTGTATATGTTGTGACCAGTTTGGGTTGAATTTTATGTTCTTCAAATTACTGAATTCAAGTGATTATTTTCCCTGGAAATACAAAAGTGCTCTGACAAAATTCTTGGATGAAGACATTCATTGGAATTTATACTGAATTCAAAATTGGAATAATATTTTCTGTGATTCAACAAATCTCTTGACACATCTGCACTTTGTAGGATATTAAAGACATCACCAACTTCAATTTCAGATTTCATCACGACTGAACTCAGTTTCATTCAGGACTTTTTATTACTAGGATTTCTGTTTTTAATTCTTGGATTATTTTTTGGATTAAACTTGTAAAACTCTAAGTTTGTTTTCCTCATTTTTCACTTTGTATTCTAGGGAAATAAATTATTTCTTAAATTTTGCAAAGCATGTTGTCTTCACTCTTTTCTGTTACTTATTTCAAGAGCACAGACTTGTAACAACAAAACCCATGTCTATAGGACCAACCAGATATTTTAAAAAGTTTCTCAGTGCAAACCCCATGTCTATAGGACCAACTAGATATTGTAAGAAGTTTCTCAGTGCAAACCCCATGTCTATAGGACCAACTAGATATTGTAAGTTTTTCAGTGTGAATCCCATGTTTATAGGATAAACCAGATATTTTTAAAAAAATGATGTCTATAGGACCAACTAGACATTTTAAAAAGTTTCTCAGTGCAAATCCCATGTCTATTGGACGAACTAGATATTGTAAGAAGTTTCTCAGTGCAAACCCGAGGTCAACAGGACCAACTAGATATTTTAAAAACGTTTCTCAGTGCAAACCCAATGTCTATAGAACCAACTAGATATTTTAAAAAGTTTCTCAGTGCAAACCCCATGTCTATAGGACCAACTAGATATTTTAAGAAGTTTCTCAGTGCAAACCCCATGTCTATAGGACCAACTAGATATTGTAAGTTTTTCAGTGTGAATCCCATGTTTATAGGACAAACCAGATATTTTTAAAAAAATGATGTCTATAGGACCGACTAGATATTTTAAAAAGTTTCTCAGTGCAAATCCCATGTCTATTGGACCAACTAGATATTGTAAGAAGTTTCTCCATGCAAACCCGAGGTCAACAGGACCAACTAGATATTTTAAAAAAGTTTCTCAGTGCAAACCCAATGTCTATAGAACCAACTAGATATTTTAAAAAGTTTCTCAGTGCAAACCCCATGCCTATAGGACCAACTAGATATTGTAAGTTTTTCAGTGTGAATCCCATGTTTATAGGACAAACTAGATATTTTAAAAAGTTTCTCAGTGCAAACCCCATGTCTATAGGACCAACTAGATATTGTAAGAAGTTTCTCAGTGCAAACCCGATGTCTATAGGACCAACTAGATATTGTAAGAGGTTTGTCGGCGCAAACCCCATGTCTACAGGACCAACTAGATATTGTAAGAAGTTTTTCAGTGTGAATCCCATGTCTAATGGACCAACAAGATATTGTAAGAAGTTTCTCAGTGCAAATCCCATGTCTACAGGACCAACTAGATACTGCAGAAGTTTATAAGTTCAAACCCCATTTATACAGGACCAACTAGATATTGTAAGAAGTTTCTCAGTGAGAACCCCATATTTATAGGACCAACAAGATATTGTAAGAAACTGCTCAGTGCAAAACCTGATGTCTATAGGACCAACTAAATATTCTAAGAAGTTTCTAAGTGTGAATCCCATGTCTATAGGACCAACTAGATATTTTAAGAAGTTTCTCAATGAGAACCCCATATTTATAGGGCCAACTTAGATATTGTAAGAAGTTTTTCAGTGTGAACCCAATGTCTATAGGACCAACTAGATACTGTAAGAAGTTTCTCAGTGAGAACCCCATATTTATAGGACCAACTAGATATTGTAAGAAATTGCTCAGTGAAAAACCCAATGTCTAAATGACCAACTAAATAATCTAAGAAGTTTTTTAGTCTATAGGACCAACTAGATATTGTAAGAAGTTTCTCAATAAGAACCCCATATTTATAGGGCAAACTAGACATTGTAAGAAGTTTTTCAGTGTGAAGCCCATGTCTATAGGGCCAACTAGATATTTTAAGAAGTTTCTCAGTCCAAACCCCATGTCTATAGGACCAACTAGATATTATAAGAAGTTTCTAAGTGCAAACCCCATCTATACAGGACCAACTAGATATTGTAAGAAGTTTCTCAGGGAGAACCCATATTTATAGGACCAACTATATATTGTAAGAAATTGCTCGGTGCAAAACCCGATGTCTAAAGGACCAACTAAATATTCTATGAAGTTTCTCAGTGTGAACCCCTTGTCTATAGGACCAACTAGATATTTTAAGAAGTTTCTCAGTGAGAACCCCATATTTATTGGGCCAACTAGATATTGTAAAAAGTTTCTTAGTGCAAACCCCATGTCTACAGAACCAACTAGATATTTTAAAAAGTTTCTCAGTGCAAACTTGATGTCTATAGGACCAACTAGATATTTTAAAAAGTTTCTCAGTACAAACCCCATGTCTATAGGACCAACTAGATATTGTTAGAAGTTTCTCAGTGCAAACCCCATGTCTACAGGACCAACTAGGTATTTCAAAAAGTTTCTCAGTGCAAACCCCATGTCTATAGGACCAACTAGATATTTTAAAAAGTTTCTCAGTACAAACCCCATGTCTATAGGGCCAACTAGATATTGTTAGAAGTTTCTCAGTGCAAACCCCATGTCTACAGGACCAACTAGATATTTCAAAAAGTTTCTCAGTGCAAACCCCATGTCTATAGGACCAATCAGATATCGTAATAAGTTTCTCAGTGCAAACCACATGTCTACAGGACCAACTAGATATTGTAAGAAGTTTCTCAGTGCAAACCCCATGTCTATAGGACCAACTAGATATTGTAAGAAGTTTCTCAGTGCAAACCACATGTCTACAGGACCAACTAGATAGTGTAAGAAGTTCTCAGTGCAAACCCCATGTCTATAGGACCAACTAGATATTGTAAGAAGTTTCTCAGTGCAAACCCCATGTATTTAGGACCAACAAGATATTGTAAAAAGTTTCTAAGCTCAAACCCCATTTATACAGGACCAATTAGATATTGTAAGAAGTTCCTCAGTGACAACCCCATATTTATAGAATGAACTAGATAATGTAAGAAATTGCTCAGTGCAAACCAGATGTCTACAGGACCAACTAAATATTCTAAGAAGTTTCTCAGTGTGAACCCTTGTCTATAGGACCAACTAGATATTTTAAGAAGTTTCTCAATGAGAACCCCATATTTATAGGACCAACTACAGTGTAGATATTGTAAGAAGTTTTTCAGTGTGAACCCCATGTCTATAGGACCAACCAGATATTGTAAGAAGTTTCTCAGTGAGAACCCCATGTCTATAGGACCAACTTTTCAGAAGAAGTAACTTTAACAAGATACTGAATATTGCTATTATGGTGGCCATATTGTAGGCCTGTAGAACCAACTGCATAATTATGGTCTTTTTGTCAAAACCCCATGTTGCAATTTCTATCAATTTTGGGAAAGTTCTAAGTGACAACAAGATTTAAAAGATGGCAATCATCAGAGGCATAGTCATCATGTCCCTACATCCCCCAAAAAGCATGAAACAACTGAAACATTTCCTAGAGTGCATTTCCTTTACTGTTAGATAGTAGAAATTATACCAAAGAAATGCTTAAAATGTAAGAGATTCTGGGGGTTTCACCCAATGGGACCCCACCAGTTATCCCATTCCACAGATCCTTCACCTATTTGTTTACAGCTCCCCTAAACGATAATTCTGAATATGCCCCTGATCAATGCCATGAAATTGGAGGTCTAATTAGCACCATTCTCAATTGGGATCAACTAGTCAAATAAGATGTCTTTCTTAATGTCTGTAGGACAACAATTTCAGCGTGCATCTGAAGATTCCAGGTTCCTTTCTCAAACAATAACAATTAGTCTAAATAGTCATAACAATAAAAGTTGTCATATTATAGCTACTATTTTTAATATGCCAATTTTAATTCATTGGGGTCAATTTTTATGTTATTTTCACATAAGAAATGTTGGTCTTTATTGATAAGTAATAAAGATTGTTATGTATATGTAATTAAATTGCTTGTGTGTTAGTTTTAAAATTCTTTTTTTTTAATTTTGTTTCATTACATTTTATTGTAATGATTATTTTCATGGGATTCGATATTTTTTCAAGTAAATTCTGTTTATTTAGAACGTAAAACCTATTAAAGAAGCATTATTTTTAGCTCACTCTGGTACACAGTTTTGTAAACATTGAGTGATAATGACTGGCTATTTCCAAGGTCATTTCGGCCCACGTATTAGCTGAGTTGTAAACAGCCTTTTTTAAAATTTATTTTCAGTGTGAGAATTTGGTCCTTAGATAGGGCTATTCTTACATATGTGATAAATGGTGTTTTATTTTATTGTGATGTTCAAGTTAGTAAACCACGTAGCCTGTCACGTGGAATACCATGTGATCTAAAATCGAGGCTTAAAACAGCTATTTTCTACTAGATCGGGTCTGAGTCACTCTTAACACCTTGAGGGAATATGGTGTTTTTAATTGTTGTAGCCAGTTTGATTTTCATTTGTTTTTGGAATTTAATAATATAAACTCTAGAAAAACAGAACAAGAGTACTTTTTTTATAAAAAGTTCTGGGAGGAAGAAATTCAATGGAAATTAATTCTGGAGTTACACGGAAACATAAACTGTGATTCAATCGAGGATCTGTTACCAGCAGTACAACGGTCTCATCTGACGGCATCGCCTCCATATTGGAATTTCATTGAGATTCGAACTTGGATTTTATTAGAACTGTTTAGTGATAGGACTTGTATTTTTCAATCTTAGGATTAAATTTTGGATTATATTCACAAACTGTAAGTCTTATTTCCAATTTTTACATTGTTTTCTAGAGAAATATATTATTTTGTTAAAATATACAAAGCTTGTTGGCTTCACTCTTTTCTCTTGTTATTTTTGTACAATCCTACACGTAACAAGATAAAACTGACATACATGTGCCATATTTATTATCATACAGTCTGGACACTCTATATATAGTGTGTGCAGTTTAATAATTTTATATTACCACATGTTAACATATCACTTTATGTGATTCTGATTGGTCCACAATAAGCCCATGAAATTTTTGCACAGTATTCTCTTCACTGATTGGCTGCGACCATGAGAAAATTTGCTTTACCCTGCCTTATGGAACTCTTTCTTTTTACTACTGGAATCAGGCCACAATTAATAATTCCAGTTCAGTACCCACGAATGTAGTCCCAGTCTGTTTTTAGAGCATTTTTTTCTGTCTCCGTTTGGTGGTGATACAAGAGTTAAATTTAGGCATCCTTGGTATGGATTTAAAGGCAATTGTTTATTCTTTAGAATATGAGCTTATGGTGTGGTTGTCTGTGTGTGTTTCGGTGACAGTGTACAGTGAGTAATAAGGTCTTGGTCATGATCTGGAAGTGAAATCTGTGTTCCACTGCACGTTGGTTTGTTTACAGTCAAGCCTTCCAAAAAAATGCTGGTGAACCTTGGACAAGAACTTCACCGTGAAGTAATCTTTGAAGGTATTTTAGATTAACATATGATTTGTATTGACTGTCACACAGTGGAAAGTTCAGTACTGAGAAACAAATGTAGAGAATATATAGTAAAATTAATTGTGTTCTATGTCCTGTCAGTGCAGTATTTGAGTAAAATTTAAATTGGTATAAAATCTTTATTATTAATGATAGACACATGAAATTTTAATCTGTTATGTATATTGACTTTGAAAATATAAGAATAAAATTAAAAATAAAAAATTTTTATTTTAAAAATTTAAATGAAATTTAAAAAAAATAAAAAAAATAAAATTTTCCCCCCAAAAATGCACATATATAATATTTATTGGGAATGATATTAAATGATATCAGCATTTATATATTCCTACACCATATACAAGCTCCAATGATGGATATTTGTCAAATTTTGTCAGCGAAAATATCTTTTTAAGTCAAAATGAGACCTTCATTTAAAATACATGATGAGAAAATTCTATTTTGTATTGTGCCTTTAGGTCATTTGAACTATTTATTAGGGGTCCAAACAGTTAATTTATGTGTTTATGATGGGGTGACTTCCTGAGTAACACATATCTGCTTGTATAACTTTCAGTAATTGTTTATAAACATAGTTATAGAGTATTTAGTGAGAGGACAGAGATGAAAACATTATACTAGAACCTGCTCAAGTTAACTACAAAATCATTTTAAGCTGTCAGAGAATGAAATACAGATCAAAGGGATAAAATATACTTTCCCCAGGTATATTTACCCTTCCATGTAAGAAAACAGCAAAATGATATAAGTTGAACACAAAATGCATTTCATTTTATTGTTCAGTTTCGTTAAGATATCGATTGATGTAGTGTGGCATTGTGGCCTATATGATATTATGGGGATTCTAATGATCCATTTTGCTTTATGCATTATTAATTACTAATAATATTTGTTAAATGACACTCTAAAGATTACATAAGAAATATTCAAACAGATTATTTGAGTTTAACTTTGTACAACTGATCTTAACATGGTTACATATCTGACATGAACAAATATGCATATATTTTAGAATGGTAAGGATTAAATGTTGACATTCAGAACATCATACAGGCTGACATTGTACCTATAATGAATCTGTAAGGCTCAGTTCTGGTTGTGTGCACTTCAAATATCCCAAAATGTTATTTTCATCATGAATATGCCTATGTATGGTAACATATTTCAATTTAATACTTTGACTGAGTGCGGTATTGTAGCATCAGCTGATATCTGATTCCACTGAATCATTGAGCTTAATAACTGGTAACCTACACTCTTAAAAATAAACTAAAAATGTTCAAACAGATCATTTTAATTATGTTTGCACATGTGATTTTAACAAGTACATTGTATATGTCCCACACATGCAAATGTCCATCCTTGTTTACAAGTTTTGGGGATCAGAATTTCACATTTAGTTGATGATATAGGTTCTATTGGTACCTATAGTTTGATCTGTGTGGCCACATTTGGCTGTATTCACTTGCAATATCCAAAATTGTTATTTTCCTCATGAATAAGATAGCTTATAGTAATATATTTTAATTTAGTACATTGTCACTTGACTTTCCTGTATACTGGTATGTACTAATGTTTGCACCAATGATCAAACCTCACCGTTCCAACATTGCTTTAAACTTTATGATACATACTCTACCTGATTAGTTATTTAACCTGTAAATGGCTAAATATGCTTCTAGAAACCTCATCTATTTTTAGGATGCATTTATCACTTTAATACATGCCCACTGCTTCACATTTGTGAGTGTCACTCTGTCAAATTTACTATTTTTTCCCATGTTTGCAACCTGAATGTTATTTTGAAATCACCATATCTAACACATTTTAACTTCATTTGCCTACATCTTACTGTTTTCTAGAATTCAGTGAAACATGTTATATCTTTTCAGGTCTAACCTGGTATCTGGAACAAAGTGTTAAAGAGTTGGATCAGTCTGGAAGCTCTCCAGTAGTCTGGTGGTGATAGCAAGGTCTCATAAGGACATGTGCAGTGTACTGCTAAAAGTGACCAAGATTAGTTCATATCAGCACACTGATATACAGCACCTCAAAGACTTGGTTTAGATCTTCATGAGAGAGATTCACACCATTGTTCAGTAAGGTAGAACCTCCCTGAAACTGTGTTTCCCTATCACATTGTCGCCTTTTGTAGTTATTGACATTGAAATGGAATGAATTTTGCTATAAAACATGGTAGTGGTCCCATCAAAACTTTAAATTTGAGTGCACTATTATTTAGACAAACAACTGCCTAAGTAACTGACACAATAAATGTGGAACATAGCACCTGTCATTGTTTCTTTAGTGTGTATACCTATATGCATCTGGACAGGCATATTGCAATTTGCTGCCAAAATCACTGTGAGTTATCATGCTTCAGTACCCCTGGGAAAAATGCTATCAGTTGTACAGACCCAAACTACCATTTTTTTAAAAATACCATTCATTAGTCAACTTTGCTGTCTAAAGTTTGTCAAATTGAATTTTATAATTTGTATGAAAATTTAATTTTTTAATAAAATTTAGTTTTTAAAATTTAAATGTTTATTTAAATTTCCATTAAAATTTAGTGTATCAATATTTTTAAATTTCAAACATATTTTCAGACAGGCCTTATCATGTATTACAATAAGGTTTTTACTGCATTGAAAAACTCCTATAATTAAGGAAGATATAGCAAATTTAGTTTTGGTTTCTCAAGAACGCTTGGACCACAACCTGCACCCTGTGGAACACCAGCACTACACTTTCTGACAGCTGTCACATGTCTTGTTTACAAGGAAATTCCAAAAGACTTCACATATAAAGTTGAAACAGGTGTGGCATGCAAATATAAAAGTTTGACTAAAAAACTGGGCCTGTCAGGAATCAGGCCACAATTAATAATTCCGGTTCAGTACCCACGAATGTAGTCCCAATCTATTTTTAGAGCATTTTTTCATGTCTCCGTTTGGTGGTGATACAAGAGTTAGATTTAGGCATTCTTGGTATGGATTTAAAGGCAATTGTTTATTCTTTAGAATATGAGCTTACGGTGTGGTTGTCTGTGTGTGTTTCGGCGACAGTGTACAGTGAGTAATAAGGTCTTGGTGATGAATCCGGAAGTGAAGTCTGTGTTCCATTGCACGTTGGTTTGTTTACCGTCAAACCTTTCAAAAAAATGCTGGTGAACCTCTGACAAGACCTTCACTGTGAAGTCATCTTTGAAGGTATTTTAGATTAACATATGATTTGTATTGATTGTCACACAGTGGAAAGTTCAGTACTGAGAAACAAATGTAGAGAATATATAGTAAAATTAATTGTGTTCTATGTCCTATTGCTATGAACATTTTGGTGGCCATTTTCAAATTGACTGATCAATGGGAATTGAGAAAAAAATGGTAGGTCTTTGTGAATATTGCGCATTTAACCCACTGGGGCTCATTATGCCATGTATCATCATGTGCTGAAAATGGCGTTAAACCCCAACAACAACAAATAAAATTAAGGGTATTTGTCCATTTAGAGCGTGCATGAGGGGATGAGTGGGCAGTAACCCTGTAAGAAGGAATTCGCGCAATATAAAAAAATGGTTTAAATGTTAACTTTAGAATCAAATAAACTCGCCACTGTTCACAGAAAAATGTAAACATAAACCGGTTTTTCAACTGACAGACCATTAGGCCTATCAAACCATAGTAATTTTACACAGTAAAATAGCTGAAATGATCTAATGCTTCATATGTGATAAATATGAGACATCACAAGGAACTTCCATACATGTTATGTGTTCAGAAACAAAGTTCTCTGAGTCAATTGTTCCATTAATTCTGAAGGACAATTACTTGTTTAATTCTAATTTGTAAATGAAAATCTTTTTTTAACTTTTATTAGCTATAAAACTGCAAAAAAAACGACCATAGTTTGAGACTATTTTGTTAAGCGCAACAAATGAAAGGTACATCATCTGAGTTAGAAAGAAAGAAATTATTTCTTTTTCTTTCTATCAATTTGTAACAATAAAATATTTTTAAAAATATGTGATAAACAGTATCTCAAACAGGTAATGATTGAATATTAAATTTATGGAACTTATTGAATAATGTATAGCTTTTGTGAGCCAAGGCTCGCAAAAGCTGGAAATTATTCAATGAGTTTCATAAATTTAATATTAAATTATTATCCATTTGAGATTCTCTATATATGCTGGGACACCATAAAACTTGTGTCAGCCTAAAATTGATTATTAAAAATAAGTTTTCAATGCATTTAAAGTTTTGGGACATTTCATGTCAATATTTTTTTTAATGACAAACTTTTTGCAATATTTATAATACAATTATAGGCTTCTCCACAGGTTTGTTTGTTCAATTAGCATGACTTGTTTATGAACTCTTTTATGACTCAAAATTAAGTTGACTAAACAAATCTATAATTTTGATTGTAATTTCTGCTTAGGTAAAAAGTTAATTGTCATTTAAACGCATATCGGAAAACAATTATGCAGCAAAAAGCTATAACCACATTAGCAGAAGCATTACCCAACAATTTTAGTCCAAATGTGATTGTATTTCATCATCCTGAGTGAGAAAATAAGATAGAAAAAAGATTGTACAATTGTTTGCATATACTGTATGTAGACAAGGCCACATATATCAATGAAATAGATATTCAACAATTACAAAGATCTTGACAACAGTAGCCAGCAGAACAGTTGCTGACATAAACATAAATATTATGCACTAAACAACTATTTTAACAAAGTGACCAATAACTTTAAAGAATCATTTTTGAGTAATCAATATTTAAACATGGTAGTGCCAGTTTGTGTTACTATCATGTCTGTATCAGTGAGAGTAAGACCCACACTTCCTGCTTATTTTTTACTTGCTTCCTTGCATAATTTGATTAATTTATATAGAAGCATACAGGAAAAACTAAGCTAAAGACAGAAGAATAAACATATTCATGACATTCTGATGAAAGCTTAGAAAACGGTATTCTATCCCAACTTGTATCTCATCTGAATTCAAACAGTCTTTTTAGCAATGTACAGTCTGCATATTTGCCCTTGCCACAGTACTGAAACTACTCTTCTAAAAGTAGTTAATGACCTTCTCTCTGCTTTGGATAGCAGAAAGATTACAGTCCTCACTCTCCTTGACTTGTCTGCAGCATTTGACACAACAGACCATGATATATTACTTCACCGTCTCCAGCATGTACTTGGCATTCACGATACAGCGTTACTATGTATGGTTCAAGTCCTACTTAGTCAACAGGACACAAATTGTGTCCACAAATGGAAAACACTCCAGCCCAGTTGATCTATGTTGTGGTGTTCCACAGGGGTCTGTTCTTGGACCTGTTCTCTTCATTCTATACACTCAGCCACTCTCAAGTGTCATAGATCATCATCCAGTGTCTCACCAATTGTATGCTGATGACATCCAAATATACAAATCTAGCCATCCAACTGAAGTTGAAGCTACCATCCAAGGCGTAGAGAGGTGCATTTCCAATGTGAAATCATGGATGACATGTAACAAGCTGCAGATGAATGATGATAAAACTGAAGCCATTCTGATTACAACATAAAGACTTTCTCATTCACATCCTTTACCTCAGACAATGAATATCAGCAACACCAACATTAAATTCATAGTCAGTACGAAACCTTGGTGTTACTCTTGACAGTACTCTCTCACTGCACCAACATGTCATGAACATATGCAAGGCTGCATATCTTGAGCTGAGACGCATCAGCTCCATTCGCAAGTATCTTTCAGTTGATGCCACTAAAACACTTGTGTGTTCCTTAGTACTTTCAAGACTGGATTATTGTAACTCAATTCTGTCTGGTTCATCTCAATATCTACTCCAGAAACTTCAAAAAGTTCAAAACACAGCTTCTCAGATCATCCTTAGAGTACCACGATCGGAGCAAGCCTCCCCCCTGCTTTGTACCCTACACTGGCTATCCATTCGATCCAGAATTAAATACAAAATTTGTTCTCTGTGCTATGTTTCACTGACGGGCTCCAGTTCAACATACCTATCTGACCTCACCCATGTGTACACACCAGCAAGATACTTACGCTCCTCTTCTGACACTCATATTCTCATTATTCCCACTTTGAAAATGAAATCATATAGACAACGTTCTTTTGCACACCAAGGCCCAGCAATGTGGAACAAATTGCCCACTGAACTTAGACAAAAAGACACAGCGATCTCATTCAAGAGCGCTTTTAAAACTCACCTATTTCAACTGCAAGAACAGACTTACAGACCTAATAATGTTTCCTTACCTTAAATATTTACAGCATGTTTTCTGTTCTCTAATTCATGGTGTTTGTTTTTATTTTTGTAATCATATCATTATATATATTTTTTAAGTGTTGTCAAATGTTGTAAAGTGCTTAGAGCTTCTGAAGATTAGGCGCTATAAAAAGTCCTCATTATTATTATTACTAAAGCTTGAAGAATGATTTCCATATCAGATGCAACATTTTGTGGGAGTGGTATTATCTCATTTTCAAACATCTTCGGACAAATTTTTCAACTAAATTTTATCAGTTCCTAAGTTTTGGGCAAACATTATTATTATTTGCCTGCTCTGAGGATATATGTTAATCACAATATTCGAAATAACAAAAAGAATACTGCTGTGAAAAGCTTTGAGGAACTTGCCAATGCAAAGAACAGGCAAAGGTCAAAATTGTGTAATAAGAATTATTTGAAGGGGCTATTGCATGACTGAAAAGAGCGTTTCTTTATTTTCACTGCTGAGCTTGGAAACCATTTCTGATATCTATAGCAAAAACAAGATTATAAAACTCACAACTGTGGTAGCAATGTTGGATATAAGATTGGCACTAATTTAATTCAGGACCAACTAGACATCATTAGAAGTCTTTTAGTCAAAAACTCACTGCCAACATGATCACCATACAGTTTTACATTTTTTTGGAGTAGCAATAACAAGATTTTCAAGATGCACTGTCAGCCATAATAGATGTCAGAATGGTACCATTTTCATGCAGGACCAACTAGACATCATAAGAAGTTTTATAACCAAACCCCACATTGAAATGTTCATCATTTCAAGAGGAATAATGATAACAAGATTTTCAAGATGGTCACTGTAGCAGCCATACTGGATATCCTAGTGACACCATTTTCACTGAGATCAACTGAGGCCTTAGGATGAATGTGTGTTTAAGTTTTCATTGCAAACTTTTAAGTAATTTAAAAGTAGGATTGATAACAAATCTGTACAAATGGATGGATGAATAGCAGATGATGGATAACAAGCCATCCTATAAGCTTTTCTGGTTTATGATCAGCAGAGCTATGAAGCAACTAAATGAATCATGAAAATTATTGTCCATTTAAGTTTAGCAAAGGTGGCCATAACCACTCGCTTGGATAGCTCAATGATAGATAGCCAGCCTAGTTTAGGAATATAGCTTTGAGCCAAGATCAGGTTATGATTTTTTATTTTATTTATCCCAGCTATTACATTTGAGTCTGCAAGCAGAATTCCATGTTTATGCATGCAACCTACACTGATTGAGAATATATAGGTGTGGGGAATTAACTGAGACAAGGGGGCATGTCTCCCGTAATGCAGAGAAGAAATGTAGCAGAGCTGACCAGAAGTACTGTCTTGGATACTACAGGTATTAGAGGGTTCATCTTGTTTTAGACAGGTCTTGAGTTTAAGCCAGTCTGGCCATACATTTTTTCCCTAAAGCTTCAGTCTCATTATTTACACTTACTTTTGACAAAATATCCTCTGGATTCTTTTTTCGTCTCTTTGTCCAATGCAATGACTTGTATTCTGACCCAAACTCCTTGAAAGCCTTCACCTACAAAGTTTGCAAAAAATAAAATGTTTATTGATTATAATGTCATGTCTGTTTAATTCATATTGTATGACTGATTGATGGTAGAGCTGGGTGTACAAGTCTAATATCATGTAGGGTAAACATGTTTACCAAGTTTGAGTTCTGGATACCACCTTGATTCTGATCTTTAAATCCAAAAAGTGGAATCAGTCTTAATTGTTTTGTTCAGGTTTTAATTTGTGAGGATTTATTTAATTAAACTATTCAGTGGAATAATAAAGTGCTCAATATTTATGGACTATATCACTATTTGTGGATTATTATGAATCCATTCAAGGACATTGTGATATGATCCCTCCCATCTGTTATGGTACTTTGGCTATCATTATCTAAGAGATGATTGACCACAGTGTTATTGCCCACATAAAATAAACAATAAAATAAAATAAGAAATTAATTGATGGAATAACTGAGATCTTAGCAAAGATATAGAACAGAACAAAACAAGCCCCCCCCCCATGTAAAACATAACAATTTAGTCAATTACATAAACAAATAAAACTGAACATGACATCTGAATGATAGTCTTTCTCTTAGAAGTTTACTTACAAAATTTATGCAAAATTCAATTAGCCATTTTGTCATACCAATAAAACAAATTTCATCATAGAATTGAGTGACCGTTTGAACTCAAATTTTAAACTGCCAGCATGTCAGCATAACCTGATTGCTTCCAGTCCTTTCCAAATCACTGTTGGTGACAGGCAAATGTTGCTGTGTTTCTCTCTCTCTCTCTCTCTCTCTCTCTCTCAGTGTTGCCATATTCTCTCTCTACCCACCCCCCTCTTTCTCTCTAGCTCCAACTCTTGTTTTTACAATTTACCTTTGAAGTTCAGGAAGTGAAAATGACAAGGCAAAGCTAGCAGTTATTTGAAAGGTGCGCATTTGAAGAAAGACTAAGCTGTATACTCTATAACCCAAAATTACACTCATCAATCATACACCAAAATAATGGGAGTTAAAGTTATTAACAATACCTAAGATATATCATGCAAGGTCTTTTTTAAATAGCCTGGAAAACCAGTGAGAACAGTTCTTTTTCTTTACAAATCTAAACCTAAACAGAATATTAAACTGAAGAGCATCGTTTTAGGATACGACTTTCTCTTGAGAAGTAGTAATAACAAGACTTTCAAGATGGCTGTCATGTCAGCATATTTGAGGTCCAATGCACCATTTTCATTTATAATAAATTACACATCATAAGAAATTTTTTGATGAAAACTCATTGTCAGTATGACCATCCATCCAGGAGGAGTAGTGACAACAAGATTTTCAAGATGGCTGTCATAATGGCCATAATGACTGCCAGATTAAAACCATTACAGTAAAACCTGTCTTGAAAGACCACTACTATGTGAGACCACCTGTCTTGAGAGACCACATTCTCAGTGCACAAATTTGTTGATTATATAGGATTGTGACCTGTTATGGGAGACCACCTGCCTTGAGAGACCATAATTTTTTGGCAAAAGAGGTGGTCTTACAAGACAGGTTCTACTGTATCATTTAGGACCAACCAGCCATCATAATAAGAATTCTGGTGAAAGCAAATCTGAATGAATTTCCAGTTAGGAGTAGTGATAACAAGGTTATCAAGAGGGCTGGTATTGCAGCCATACAGGATGTCAGGTCAGCACCATTTTGATTTAGGACCATACAGCCATCATAATCAGCCTTTTGGTGTATGTGTGTGTGATTTAGACTTTTAATGTAGCTTTAACAATTTTTCAGTCATATCGCTATGATGTCTGCAGTGTGACATTTTAAAGTGATGTCTAGCACTGTGGCATCATGCTTCAGACATGTGGCATGATGTCCCACCCAGTCACATTATCCTGACAATAGGCCGACCAGTTCTAACACTAACCTCTTAATGCTGAGCGCCAAGCGAGGCAGCTGTCAGTACCATTTTTTAAAGCCTTTGGTATGACTCAGCCTGGGCTTGAACCTGTGACCTCCTGCATCTGAGGTGGATGCTCTAACCACTAGGCCACTGGAGCGGTCATCAGCCTTTTGGTGAAAACCCCGTGTTAATATGACCATCTGTTCAGGAGGATTAGCAATAAGAACATTTTCAAACTTGAGACTATGGTGGCCATATTGTATGGATGAAATGGACCATTTTTACTGCAGACCATCTAGACCTTGGGATGAAAGAGTGTGTAAAGTTTCATGGCAATCCTCTGAGTAGTTTAGGAGGAGTAGTGATAACACACACAAACTTGTTCTAATGGACAGAGTTGTGAATAATGGACAATGAATAACAGGCCCTCTCATAAGCTCTTCTTGCCCATGACCAGCTGAGCAAAAAATGTCAGAAAGAACATTCCTCCAAAGTTTGATCAAAGTCTGCCCAGTGGTTCTGAATGAAACTATGCAAATTATCAAATCTGAAATATATCTTTAAGTTCTTGAATCTTCCCTAATATAACCTTCCTTGTCTAAACCTTTCATTTTTGTTGCAAGTATGGTAAAATTATCATATTTCTCTCTCCCTCTTCTTTGTTCAGGTACATTCAACAATAAACAATTTGTTCCACTGAATAACTCAAAGCTCATTGTTTTCAAATCAGTCAGCAAGGTTCCTGGGGGGAGGGGGGAGTATTAAGTAGATCATCTGTCTGATCACTGACCTTTGAGTAGAATGTAGTCTCTGATAAAAATAAAACAACAATTAATGATGGTCAATAAAAATATGTTGCAACACCCTGAAGAGTACTTCAACTTTATTGAACTTGTCAAATCAACTACATGAAGATATGTTTCTGAATAAATGTTGATACCACTAAACTTTGGAACTCTAAAGGGTTTTGTATGTCAATACCATCCAGTTTTATAGTAAACAATGAAAATCAGCAAAAAAATACCAAAAATGTTTGAAAGTTAACAAAACTGTTAAGATGATTATTTGGGATTTATTCATTTTGGCAAAAAATACACAGATTCTGTTCATTTCTGCAGTGTAAGAAGTGATTACATTTACAGAACATATAGTTTGAAAAAACACTGCTGCTGATATTTATTCAGTGGAAGCATTTAATAAGTATTCTGGGCCTATGCTTTTATGGCATCATGAAGTTGGTTACAATTCTTAAATATGTTTGAATTTCCATTTAAAAAAAACAACAATAACAAGAACAAGAAAAAGGGACTGATGCTCTACTATGTGAAAAGAATTTCCAGGAATTCAAGACCATTTCTTCTTTTTAGCTGCTGAGTTTTGAAACCATTCTGATGTTCCTGAGTTATAAGATTTTCAAACGAGACACACTGGCAGCCATATATCAGATCAGTACCATTTGATTTAGGACCAACTAGACATCATAAGAAGTCTTTTGGTGAAAGCCCCATGTTGATAAGACCATCCATTTGGAGAAAGTATGAATAACAAGTTTTACGACTCTAGGTCTTAAATTGAAAAAGAGATCAAAAATGAAGCCAACAATTTAAAGTAAAATCAACAAGCAGTTTATTTCTCTAAGTTACAAAGTGAACATTAGAGATACTTACAGCATTTTGAATTAAATCCTAAATAATCCTAAATGTCTTATCACAAGTCTAAAAATAAAGAATGTTCGGAATGAATTCAAATAGTCTAGAATGTCCTGATTTACCACACTGATGCAATCCAGAATCTCTCTGAATGAGATCACCATAATTCCAAAATAATGTATTAATTCAAAGTGTCAAAGAGCATTCTGTAATTCCAATGAAAAATTTACATAATTCCTCTTGAATTATATCTAAGTAAACGGTTGATTTTGATCAAATGGATTCCCAAAGGCAGCCCAAAACAGAAATGAATTATTTGTTTACATTAGTCTTTATTTATGCTCATTTTCATCTGCCCTAAACGTGAGTCATTCTAATGGAAAATTCCAATCAAGTTGGAAACAAGTCCATTACTGAAGATACTGAACTCAAAAAGTTATGTCAACATCTTATTCACAACTTACAATCATGGACAAAAGTAAGCTTCCTACTCACCAATCATAGACAATGATCTTCCAGAAAGTTGGTCATCTTCCATTTATTCACAATGTTCTTTAAAATGACAAAACCATCCAAGAATTATAGGATATGACAAAGAATTACGTCCATACACATGGGTTGTATTTACAACCACCTGTTGCAGCGCAGCATACAAATGTCACGTAAAACATGTACTGACACAATTGTTTCAGAACTCATCATTGGTGAACAAACTTTGTTCGTCATATATATCATGAATATCTTCAACAAGTTCATACATCAGTGCATGATATTTGTCTCTGTACATGAGATCATTAGTGGGCAACTGCTGACAAACTGATGTAGCTTCATTAATAACTTTGGGTGCTTTGTTGTTGCATGAACTTATCCCATGAATATTTCCAGCCTATCAACAAGGTCATAAGGTCCACCAAGGCCTTCTCCTTGTTTTGCCTGATATTCTTTATATCTTTTTCAGTTGTTCAACAATATTTTTGTTGTATTTTCTCATTATTTCTTCCATTGGGCTGGTTGATCTCTCAAAATCTATATCAGCTTGGTTTAAGAAGTCTTCAAGTTTTTTTTATTTTTGTTCATGTGCTTGCTAAAATCCATGCAGGTTTAGTTAGACTGTTTCTCTTTTTGGATTTTGCTGATGGAGGAGGCACAGGTGTAGCAAGTTTTTGTTTCTGGTAGAACCTTTCTATTTGTTGTCTATGCCACTCAAACTCTTCTACTTTTGTGCCAAATTCTGGTTTAGGTTGTTGTTGTGCTGGCCAGCTCATAAACTGTTTTGTAGTTGCTGAATTTTACGTTCCTTTTCTTTTTGTGTTTCATAGAATAGCTGAGGTATTCGCGACCTAGGACTGACTAATGGTAATTCAAACCGTGGTTGTGGCTGCATCACTGGTTGAGTACAAACTTTTCCATTTATTCTGCCCATGACTCATCACCTTGTTCAATTCTTTTCTTTCCACATCGATGAACAAAATGAGCACACTGATCACCAGCAGCTCGTTTCTTTCCAGTAAACTTCCTGCATACCATTTTCAGTCATTTTTCATCTATGTATTTAGATATTGTCATTAATGGTATCCTTATCATGTAATCTTTCCAGATGATGGGTCCTTGAAGAGCAAATTCTTTATGTTTTGTGAAGATCACTTTGTGAGATTTGGAGAAGACTAGAGTCTTTAAGGTGTGGTTGGAACTGATCACTGGTTTCTGACAAGAAATTGAAGGCTGACCAATGATGTATGCTAGAATTGGGCTTAACCACAAGCTCACTTATACCAGGTGGGCTAAAAACTTTGTTGGTACTACATGTATCCCACTTGTGATAAGGTTCAACACTTTTTGTATCATTTTCATGAACACCATGTGGACCTGAGAGGTAAGTCCAATTTCTGATTCACTAATGATGCAAATTCAGAATGTCTAAATCAGTGATGACACCAGGCAGATGGCAGTATATTAGTGACACCCCTTAAATTGCAACATTAGCTGCATGTTAGACAATATGAAATTAGAAATATTTATGGAAAACTGTAGAACATTCCGATACAGTGGAACCTGTCTTGAAAGACCACCCCTTTTGCCAAAACATAATGGTCTCTCATGACAGATGGTCTCTCATAACAGGTCATAATACTTTATAATCAATAAATCTGTACATGAAGAACCTGGTCTCTCAAGACAGGTGGTCTCTCAAGACAGGTTTTACTGTATAGATTTAAAATCTCATACAAAATACAACAGAAAACTGCAGTTTACTGGTGCAGCTTAGTACTCAGTTATAAACAGGACTACCTCTAGATGAAAGGCATTCAAGAGGATTATAAACAGAACTACCTCTAGATGAAAGGCATTCAAGAGGATTTTTGATGATGCAGTAAGGAACCAACTAGTTAATACTCTTTAGTTTACATTTTATATTTGGGCCATGTTACCGCTTATGCAATATAAATACCAAATATGATAGATAATGCCTAGTCAAATAAAAATAAGGCCAAATCCAATGATTTTATCAAATATGATAGATAATGCCTTTTGAAGTAAAATATGGTCTAATCCATCAATTTGTGACATTTTAACAAGAGTATCATAAATGGCACATAATACACCCATCTCCTGCCCTTTTCCAATTAATGACTTGGACCTCTGAGCTAGAAACTTGACTATTGTATGATTAGGTGTGGACCTGGGTCAAGTTCCATCATAATATCTTAAGTGGTTAAAATGTAACCTGAATATGGAAACTGACCAGTGACTTACTTAATCTCTTTTTTATGACCTTGACCTTGAGGCAGGCATATGACAGAATACATGGGTCACTGTCATTTGAGGATATGTAAATGGCAAATAATAGCTTCAAATGCTATACCCATAAATGTATTGATGTCAATGATTTATACTTTCCAATGCTGTGACCTTGACCTTTAGGCAGTGGGTGTGGCTAGGGTATATGATATACTATTTTGTCATGATTTATAATTGAGCAAAGTTTCATCAATATATCAGCAACCATTACAAAGTTATGGAACATATGGTCTACAATTTTTTAGAAGGCATCTGTTTCAGAGATAAAATGTGCTATTTATTATGTATTTTTGATGTGCTGAATTTAAATATGACAATTAAAACAACTGATTGGCTACTGTTTCCAAGATATTTAAGTTTTTAGATTTTACGTCTATGTATATTGTGTAGATAGTAGAGTTTTAATCATAAATTGTAAACCTAGGTCATATCATGTGTTTATGGTTGTTTTACATGATAATATTTCACCTGTCCTGTTTATGTAACACTTTGAAAACTGCAAAAGGGTTATATAAACAAAAGGCAAAAAACTATTATGCATGCATAAGTACATATTTTAGTCCTTATTCAGTGTCTACTTGGCACTTCTTGGCTTGTCTCTTGTATTCATTAAATGGAACATCTCTTGTCACTGTCCAGCAATAGTCTGCAAGCATTGATGGGCTCCATTTGCCCTGATAGTGTTTCTCCATTGTTGCATGTCCTGGTGAAATCACTTGCTGTGCTCGTCACTCACTGCTCTGCAGTTAGGTGGGAAAAAATCTAGAGAGTGCAAAAAATGTTTCTTTAGAGACAAGTTGCAACCGAGGCTTTTGTATGCCTTGAGGAGGTTTTCCACTAACTCCCTGTAATTGTCTGCCTTGTTGTTTCCAAGAAATGTTTTTGCCATGCCATCTTTTCCTTGCCATGCAGTGCATGGTCAAATGCATCATCTCAAAGAAGTTCACGAATCTGAGGACCAACAAAGACACCTTCCTTTATCTTAGCTTCACTTAACCTTGGAAATTTTCCATGGAGGTACTTGAAAGCTGCTTGTGTTTTGTCCATGGCCTTGACAAGTTCTTCATCAGACCCAGCTTGATGTGCAAAGATGATAACAAAATCTTCCTTGATTCAACAAGTGGTGAATGTTGAACATTTTTCCTCCCAGGCTCCAAAGACTGTCGGAGTGGCCAATCTTTCTTGATATAGTGGGAATCTCTCGCAAGATAATCCCATTCACAGAGAAAACTGCAGTACTTTGTGTATCCAGTCTGCAGACCAAACAAGAGAGCAAGAACCTTCAAATCACCATGAAGCTGCCACTGATCTTGGTCATAGTTTATACATCTCAAAAGTTGCTTCATGTTTTCATAGGTTTACTTCATATGGGCCGCATGATCAACTGGAATTGATGGCAAAACACTGCCATTATGCAGCAAAACAGATTTAAGACTTGTCTTCGATGATTCAATGAACAGTCTCCACTCATCTGGATCATGAATGATGTTGAGGGCTGCTCACATCATCAATGTTGCTGCAGGTTAAAAGATCACCTTCCATGGAGAAGAAAGGGACAAGATCCTTTTGATGATCATGGAACATGAAAACCCTAGCATCACCTGACAGGAGATTCCACTGCTGTATTCTGGAGTCCAACAGCATTGTCTTTCTCTTGGATAGTTCCAAATCCCTGACAAGGGCATTCAGTTCACCTTGTTATGAGATGTGATTCAGAGGAGGAGGATGGGAGAAAATATGGGTCATGTGACATTAATGGTTCAGGACAAAAAGTTTTATCCTCTTCCTTGTCTGACTCAAGTGAGAATGATTCTGGTGCATCAGGAACTGGCTGTCCTTCTCCATGGGGTACTGGGTGTATAGCTGATGGAATGTTTGGATAATGCATTGTCCACTTTTTCTTCTTTGACACACCTTTCCCAACTGGAGGCACCATGCAGAAGTAACAATTGCTGATATAATCTGTCAGTTCTCTCCAAATCATTGGCACTGCAAAAGGCATAGATTTCCTTTTCCTGTTCAACCACTGTTGAAGATTTGTTGACAAGTGTTGCAACATATGTGTGGGGCCCACCTCTTGTTCTGATCTCAAATTTTGCAGCGAAAATAAAGGTGATAGGCTTTCTTAACCATAGCGGTTATACTGCACTTTGTGATGCAAAAGTCACTTCCCCACAAACATAGCAGAAGTTATCTGCACTGTTCACACAAGTACAAGGCATCTCTGCTCAATTGGACACTGTCAAATAAGACAGCATGACACTATGATTTCTAGAGCTGATATTGGGCAATTTGTTCAGCAGAGTGATGTAAGCTTAGTTATGATTGCATCATCATGACTTCTAGGAATAATGTGAAGCAATTCATATCATGTATGACACAATACCAGCTTCAAATTGCATCACTCACTGTTTTGCCTAAAAAGCAGTACTGTCCAAACCCAGTCAAAGATATATTCATGGATCCAGTCAAAGATGTATTTTAGTCATTTCTGGTTTAAACTGAGATCCCTTCCCTTTATAACTCACTTATCCTCCACCATTCCCAAGTCAAGCATCATATATACTGACCCAGTATCACATCTTTCAAACTTGAGCCAATCAACAATTTTAAACATCATTTTCATTCTCAGTGACCCAGAATTTGTAAAGTTTGACTACATTTATTTGGAAAGCAATTTGGCTGTTAACGTTTATAAGCAAATGTGGCTGGATAGACATGTGCATAGACAACACAATAGCATATGCCAGAAATAAGATATTAAAAAGACACATAAAAAGTGATATGCAATATAGATATAAGTCAGTACAATGAAGTATTTCCCTCATAACAAAACATGTTGGACAGCCTGATAAATTCATCAAAAAAAGGAGGGAGGGTAGGTTTTTGATTTAAAGATATCCTTACTAAATAGAGTGAAAATGCTGTAAAGGTATGAGGTGATCTTATAGCATTTTCTGATTAGCCCATCATCAATTTCATAATAGAAACCATGATATGAAAGTAAAAACAGTCTACTCAGTTGGCTAATTCACCTCTGAATTTCACCTCCTTTGAAAATATAAGCTGTCAGTTTTAGCAAAGTAATGAAATGAATGCCACAATATTTGTAATCACACTCATTCATAACAGACCAGTTTCACAATACCTAAAATTAACCCTCTTTGGTTATCTTGCAAAATCTCAAAATGAGGTACTCATTGCTGGGAGAATTACAAACAATCAGAATGTGAGAAGTATATCAATTAGATCCTAGAGGATTTACAGTGTTTAACCTTCAAAACAATTAAAAGAAAACTTAAATATGATTAGCGTCAGCGGACAAATGGCCATGCTAGTGTCGTGTACCTACACCATAATTTCCAGGAAAAAGTACCATTGTTTAAAAAAAGATAGAATAATGTTATTTTAATAAAAATAATAAAACAATAGAATAACATTAACTTAAATTAAAGTACCAAAACTGTAGAATAATGTTATGTTAACTTAAAATAACAAAACTATAGAATAATGTTATTTTAAATTACAATATCAAAACTATAGAATAATGTGTTTAGTAAATTAAAATAACAAAACAACAGAATGATGTTATTTTAAATTAAAATACCATAACACCAGAATAATGTTACTTTAAATTAAATATTTAGACAAATGTCAGACACAGAGCCAGGATTCTGTCAGATCATAGTAGATTTCACTACAGACTAAAATTAGTATTAGTCTAAAGGGACTACAGAAAATTTTATTTTAAATTTAAGTTCAACAGAAATGGTGGGGTGGGGTGAATCTGCAAGGATAGTGACTGTTTTTCTATTGATTATAGTTATAGTTTATTTAAGCTACATACCTCTAAACATGCTTTGATAGCTTAAAACTGTATAAACCTCTACATATGATTGACAAATGTTAAAACTTAAAACAACCTTTGCTTAAATTGGTTTGGTGCAAAAGAAGATAAAATACATTCTAAAACAAACTTTTAGTATAAAACCAATTTCATTTAGATATTTTCATTTTCATGCCTGTTAGTGTTATTTACTTTTTATAAACATGTTGGGGAACATGTTTATTATTATTATTATTATTATTATTATTATTATTATAGATCTATATATTCTGAATGTTCATATTTGTTTATCAACATTATAAGTACATGTACATGATGCCATGATATTATTTTGACTTTCCAATGCTGATCTCCACTTCCAAGTCAATATAATGAACATTCACCCTGCAGTGATAGCATCATTTTAATTGTAGCAATCAATATCAGGAATGGTAACTCATATAAAATGCATGTTGTGAAAGGAGTCCACTGAACAGCTTGGCCTCAAAACTGAATTAGCATTGGGTAAACCCGAGATGATCAATTATGGACATATAAAACTGAGATAATGAGGCAATTATGTATTTAGAACTGAAGAAAACATGCCTGATGATGTACCACAAGGCCTGAAAATGTATCCTAAAAGTATCTGTACTGAAATCAAACTTGTGTTAAAAATACACCATGATGTCATTGCCCTCAGTTGCTTTCTATTCCACCATGCTGTTTTCCAGACAATGTATCCAGCAATGCATTAGGTTCTTGTAAATTTTTCTCATACAATTTACTACTGCTGTTATGACTCTATGGTCTTAAAATAAGTAACAAAAATGAGCAAAAGCCAAAAAGTTTAGTCAAATTCAGCATATATGGTCTTTTATTTCCCTAAAATACAAAGTGAAAATTTAAAATGAACTTACAATATTGTGAATTAAATCCCCAAAATAATCCTAAACATTTTATGACAAGTCCAAAAGTATGGAGTATTCCAAATGAGTTCCTGAGATTGTGCTGATATACCAATAGCCTTCAAGAGTGTTGATGTGTTAACAGTCTTGATGTATCACAATGATATAATCCAAAATCTCTAAATGAATTTTAAAAAATCCCAAACCAGTGATTTAGTCAGAATGTATTAATGAACACTTTGTAACTCAAATAAATAAATCCTCTCAAATTAAAACTGAACACAACTAAAAGATTGGTTCCACTTCAGATGTTAAGAAAGAAATAAATAATTCTGATGCAAACAACCTTAATATAAAATCCTAAGATGCAATAAAAGGTCCAGGATGAGGGTTAAAAGTTTATTTCCAGAACATTTTAACTTACAAACAAGATCGGGCCTATAAATCAAGCTTTAGTAAAGAACATGGCAAACATCGGTGCGACTAGGAATTCCCAATAGAAAAACTAATGTCCTGTACTCAAATCAAAGTAAACATGTTTACCTACAGGTAATAATTATCTGCAAATATAATCTACAATCATAGACAAAATTTAGCTATGTAATACATGTATATTGCTTACACAAAATGATAGTCATGTATACAGGCTAATAAGCAGTATACTCCAGTTTGTGGTTTTGGACAGGCTTTGGAATTCTAACAATTGTACCTGAATACTGCAATGCTCATCAATATTCAGATGAACAAATTTAGCACCTGGTATGTCATTTTCAGTATGAACAACAACACAGAAAAGGTCTTTGGCTGCCATTATGCTGGTGACCCTTGATGAAATTGAGTTGCTGGCTATTTTTAAGGAACTGATGACAATGTGTGTGATAAGTCAACGTGTGTGACATATCACTAAGTAAAAGCTAGAAGTGCACTAATTACACAGCTTGCTTCTGCAAAGCATTTAGTCATCTTCTGCAGTCCTTATAAATATGAACAAATGGATTTTATGTCAGGAAATAGTTAAAGATGTATTGTAGCGTAAAATAGGGCAGGATGAATTTTTATAATAGAATAACTAGTTAACTTTGATAGGGCAGAATCAATGAAATAAACAATAGTTACCATTATCAGGTTTCACATCAGTAGCATGTGTGGAGGAGGAAATTTGAAAACATATCAAACACTGGGAACAGTTGAAAAGATACTGATTGAAGAGTCAGAAAAACAGCGACAATTTTGAAAAAGGGGTTGTATTCTGCTCAAAAAATGATGGTTAGACAGTCATATTCCATGTGTAAAGAAAGTGGGTGTTGGTAATTCTTAAGGTACATATATATATATGTATATATATCCCCACAATAACTGATAACAGCACAAATTCAAAATAGATGAGCAGGTTCTTATTCTATTACATAGGAAACCAATATGTTTTGACCTAATTCTAACTTGAGAACAAAGGATAGAAATGCAGCATGTTAAGAGATCAATGCCATCTAAAGGATTTGGCAAAGAAATTATATCCCAGTAGAGTTATTCAAGGGGGTTCTGAAGGATAATAATAATAATAATAATACTATAAAAATTATAATTACTTGGGTAGATATTAGTGCAAAATTTGTGTCAGGTGCAAAAGTGATGACTGACTTTAAGTTTGATAAGAATGCAATGGAAGGTTAGAATTTTTTCATTTAGGCAAAACTCCCCATGTAGTATCCATCCAGTATTGTTCCTTACATGTGCATTCTATGTCCACCCCTACATTAGTTTCAATCGAAAACACCTAGTGGGATTTGACTGAATGTCCATTCAAAGTTGCAGTGGTTGGAGGCTTTTTGCATTTATTTTGTTGCCAATGTGGCTTTATATATAAGAGAACGCACACACACGAGAGAGAGAGAGAGAGAGAGAGAGAGATGGATGCTTATGGGGTTAAATATGAATAAGTGGAGTGGAGAGGGTTTCAAGAAAATAAAGTAGCCAAAAACTGCAGTATGCGTACAAACATACTATGACTTAGTTTGGTGATTTATTTTATACCAATGAGGTCACACACACCTGAACCCACAGGATCCTATCAAGGAACCAGAATCATGGTTAGATAAACATGAGTTGTTATGAAGAAAATAAATCAAGGCTAAAATGCCCTTATTCTTTTGATGTTTGGACACAAAAGGAACCTACCAACTGTGAAATTTTCAGAACTTTAATTGTTGGAGTCATACCTAAACATGAACAGTACCCAAGAGAACATTATGGCCACTGGTTCTGGCCAAACATGCTTGGAAGGGCCAAGATTGTAAAGAGTTTCCAACATAAGTGTGCATTAAATAAATCTGAATTTACTTTTCCTTTTTTCAAAATATCTTTCATAACTGGTTGAACTCGAGCCCAAAAGTCCACTCTCTCCAGATCAGTGGCTGAATTAACAAATTATCACTAAAATAAAGTCCCATTCTATTCAGCCTATGTCTTATTTGTCCATAGGACTATTATCTAATAGTACAGTAAATTCTGTTATGAGAGACCGCCCCTTCTGCCAACAAAAAGTGGTCTCTCAAGACAGGTGGTCTCTCATAGCGGGCTTGTACAAATAGACCAGTTTCCAAGGTCCAGTTTCAGAACAATTTCAGGAAAAATAACCACAATCACTGTACATATATTTTATTCTTTATTAATATTTCTTGCTAAAATATTGTATGCATTCATCTAAAAACAAAATTATATAGCAATAAAGATATACTTCTATCATTAAACATGAAATCACATTTACATTTGAAGATCACATATTTTAGCACATGAAATCATTTCTGAATTACTTCTTTTTCTTTATAACAACCTAAATTTGTTTTACCGACGTTTAACCGAATTTTTACGAGTGGTCTGCTCTTTTTCACCTCTTTCAGTTACAATAATTATTTTCTCCAGCCTTAAAATTTGTCTCCTTTTAGTTGGAGGTTCATCCATTGTCATTAAGGTTCTAGGTGTTAAAATTATTAGTGCTCAGTTGCAATATCGAACGTAAAGACAGTTTTGACTGGGCTGTGGGAAAATATGAAAAATCTATACATGTGCATTGCATATCTAACAATTAATGAAATAAAAAGAAACAATTATCTCATCTAGAAACAGAACCATTTACTCAGAGACAAAAGTCAATGGCTTCATTCAAAGATGACATACTAGGATAAACTCTATAAGCTAAGTGTGTAACCCGGTCGCACCAACTTGAATAGACGACAGCTTTGTGATTGGCCTGTAATCACTTAACATCGGGGGGAAAAACAACAAACATCACAAGTCTTGAACACTATCAATCGAATCCCACAAATGATTCTCTCTTGCTGGTTTAATAGACAATGACCTTATTCACCCACCGCAATACGGACTAACTCTAAAGACAAACAATATACATGACCACTACGTTAACTTTGGCACCACAACGGTAATTCGTGACATGTACATTAGCCTGGTTTACGGACTGTAGCATCCATCACCAGTAGCAACAGTCCTTTTTTTTTTAATATTCCTTTTATGTTTGTTTTTGATCAGAACAATCGTTACTAATCAAGTGGTCATTGTAACAGTTGATTACATATAGGTCAGTGGTGTCCGTCTGTTCTTGTGATACAGTCGTTCACATGGATGTCGGGTCCTGCGATTAAGGCCGGGAAGCAGGCTAAGTGAGGGAATAATTAGTCTGGTTCCCTGTTTTGTATGTTCCCTGCGTTGCTCACCCCTATATGAATAGTGGAGAACAACACAGGGAGCATACAAAGCAGGGAACCAGACTAGGAAATAATCTACATATACTTTAGTCTGGTTTATGACAGAAACTATAAAACACTATAAGCATAGATAAAATATTCAGACATCGGTAACCATCCTATTTTTTAATTTTTTTTGTTTCTATTTAGAACGGTTTGAGCGGTCATTCTTACAGGGATTAAATAAAGGTCAGTGGAGTTTATCTTCGTTTTTGCGGTGCGGTCATTCATAGCAGTGTCGAAATGCATATTTTGCCAAGACATCACAGTCGCTGGTCACGTTCAGTAGGTGGTCGCTCATAACAGAGCGTTTATATAATAAAATCGATCCGTGCATTACAATTATTGTTGGAAATGGCAGGTGGTCACTCATAGCAGAGGTCGCTTGTGACAGTTTTTACTGTATTTCCTTATTTCTCTATGTTCTCTGACCTAATGTGACCTCAGGAAGTGCAGTCTTAAAAACTGCCTGAACACAGAAAACTAAAAATTCTAAATGTACCCAACAAAATCAACAATAAATGGACTTTGACAAATGCAATAGCACATATGGGTCTATGCTGTTTTCAGTTGAATGACATATAATTATGCACTTTTTTATGAGATTTCTACAAGGATTTATTATATCCAGAAGAATGATATTAACCTCATTAAATATCCTTTTCTGGGTTGATAAATTCTTGTAGCAGATGAAATTAAAGTTAATATTTGCTTTATCATATGACCTTTAATTTTCTTATATTTTTGGCCTTAATGTTTATGATGCAGTACTGAAGAAATTTGGCAATAATTAAAAAAAAGGCACACAAAAGTGCAACAAAAGATGGATGTTTTTGTTCATTAGGCAAAATACTGAGGGAAATTCAATTGATCAACAAAAAAGAAATAAAAAGAATCCCTCAATGGGACTCATGTTCAAATATCTGACATGAATTTTGACCATTTCATATTTTTAACTCTCGAGTGTTGAGACAATCTCTGACAATCTCTGAGTGAAAAGATTTTCAAATTAGCCACTGTGGTGGACCTTTTCGATCTAAGATTGGCACCATTTTCAATTAGCAAAAACTTTAATCATTCATAGACTTTTAATGAAAATCCCATGCCTATTATGACCATTCATTCAGAAGGAATAGCAAAGCAATACATTTAAGATGGCCATCATGGCAGTCAAATTTTAATATCAGGCTGGCACAATTTACCTTTAGGATCAAAGCAGTCTTTTGGTGACAACCCTGTGTAGATATGATCATCAATGTTTAAGGAGTATGGATGACAAGATTTTAATCAGATCAATGTCATTTCCATTTAGGACCAATATGACACCAAAATAATAATAATAATAATAATAATAATAATAATACTTTATTATAGAGGGTGCCTCATTAGTAAGGCCTATTCTCCCTGGAGGCCCTCTTTAGGAGAGTCTAACAAGTAATAGCAGTAATTATTGTTTATTTTGACATGTTTAGTATTAAAATACTAAATTTAATTATAGTCTATTAGAAACACATACATAATCATGATATCTCTTCTTAAATACTGTAATATTTTCAGCAGATTTTACAAGTAGTGGAAGCTTGTTCCACATAACTGTACCAGAGTAATGGAAGCTTTCTGTAAATTGCTTTGTTCTTGGTTTTGGTGCTAGAAGGTTTCCATGTGATATTGATCTCAACTGGTACCGTGTTGAAAAAGGCCTGAATAAGTCCTGAAGATACTTTGATACAGCTCCATGAAAACATTTATATACAAGAACTGCCTTTTCATATTGTGAACCATTTTAGTTCTGTAAACAATGCTTTTGAGGGATGATCAACAGATGCATCTAAAATTATGCGTGCTGCCATTTCTGAGGTTTATAAAGCCTGTCAAGCTGAGGTTTGGCACAGTTTCCCCATACAGTGAATAATAATTCATTGTTGGAAGAATATATGACTTGTCGTATAGATTGTGAGTTTCTGTAGGTAATTATTTCTTGATTCTGCTGAGTAGGGCAATTTTGGATGACAGTGTTTTACAGAGCTTGTCAATATGGTCATACCATTATAAATTATTATCTACAGACACACCTACAAGCTTTTCATGTTTGACATTTTCTAATGGATGATTATTTATTGTAAGAGATAGTTCTGGGTTCCCTAACTTGTGTAGCTTTTGTGATGTCCCCACAATCACACATTTTGTGTTACCTTTATTAATTACCATCCTATTTTGTTGTGCCCAGTTTTGAACTCTAATAAGGTCTGAGTTTAATCTTTTGTGAATAACTTCATATTAGAACTAGATGTATACAAGGTTGCATCATCTGCAAACAAATCTGTATTTGTGGATTCATTATTTAATGGTAGATCATTTACATAGATAAGAAAGAGAAGAAGGCCTAACTCTGAGCCTTGAGGGACTCCTGAATGAACAATGTGAGTTTGTGAGCTAATATTGCCAACACTTGTTCAGACTTTTCGTTTAGGTATGATCTAAACCAGTTTAAAGAAGGACTGTCAAACCAGGTGTAACAGTTAAACTTTTGCAGCAGAATTTCATGATCAACAAGATCAAAGCTTTCTTGAAGTCAAGGAAAACAATCCCAGTCATATGTCCATTATCCATTTCCTTCAGCCAATGATCTATTAATTTGGTAAGTTTTGTCTGGCATGAGAGGTACCTTCTAAATCTTGATTGTGCTTTATGAAATAGAGAGTAAGTTTTAAAAAATTTATAGACCTGCATGGCTATTTGCTTTTCAAATATTTCTGACAATACAGGTATAATGTATATGGGTCTGTAATTTCCTGGATCCTGATTTTCTCCTTTCTTAAAGATAGATGTAACCTTTGCACATTTCATTCTGGAAAATTTCCACTCATTATACATAATTTTATGATATGTGTTAATGACTTTGTTATTACTGATCCAGCAATTTTAAGAATTTGTGGACTAATACCATCCGGGCCAGGGGATTTATTAATACTCAACTTAATAAGCATATCAAATACATCAGCTTCACTAACTTTATCTAATGAAATATAACAATCATTAGGAATTTTTGCTCTTATAAATGACAGAAGAACATCAAGTTCAATTGGGATGTAAGTTTGGTTCTGAATACAGTTACTGGAGATACTTGTGAAGAATTTATTGAACATTTCCACAATGTCTTTTACAAATGTTGCTATATCATCAGTTTGCTTAAGTCTTGGGAGAAAACAACTGTTCTTGGGTGAGTTCAGCTCTAGTAGATGCTTCCACAATATTTTTTTACTTTACTTTCATCAATAGCCTGTTTATAGTATTTCTCTTTTGCCTTATCTATCATGTACATGTACTTAGCTTTATTCCTCCATTTTCTATAGCTTTTCATGTCTTTTTTCTTTTGGAAATTATTTCTTAGGTACATAGCCTCATTGATCTCAGGGTTAATTAACTTGGGTCTAATTTGGTGTTTAACCCTTTTTGTTTTAATAGGGGCATGCTTGTCTATGGCTGCATTGAACACCTGATACCACTTGTCTAAGGCAGTAATGACATCAGCTATATTGCAGACTGAGTGGAAGGGTTTGCAAATTAAATCATTTAATGTGTTGACCATTTTTAGATAATTTGGGAACATGTCTAGTTATACAGACTGGATAATGGTCACTCAGTGCATACACCAGCACATTAATTTCACTTATGTTGTCAGATTTATTAGTATAAACATGATTAATGATAGTAGCACATTTATCTGTTACTCAAGCTTGGGTGTTAATTAACTGGGTACAATTGTAAGTTTCAAAGTTACTTAACAATGTTATGTTATGTATATGTAATTTAATTATTTGTTTGTTAGTTTTAACTTTTTTTATTCCATTACATGCTATTATAAGGTAACTTTGTTTACTGGATTTGACATTTTCCAGAAATTCAGTTCAGTTCTGTTTGACCTGATAATAGAAACACTGAATCTAGTTGCTGACCTTGATTCAGAACCAGTAAGGGTTTTGGTAAACAACTTTTTTTTATTTTTTTTTATTATTCTTTCCCAGAGTAAGAACCAATGATTTCAGTTAAGGCCATACTGGGAGTACGTGATGTTAGGCATGTAAAAAGCTTCTATTTTGTTCTGGAAGGATGACCATGTGACCCTCATCTGGGAATCTGTTTTGCGTCTTAAACTTGTGTATAACTGTTGTCTATATAGAGATTTATTCATTTGGGCTCTAAACCATTGACACTTTAAAGGTGTTTTGTTGTGACCAGTTTGAGTTGAAATTCTATTTCATGGAATACAATTGATTCTTTCCCCTGGAAATATACAAGTGCTTTTACAGAATTCTTGGACAATGACATTCACTGAAATTTATACGGAATTTGAAACTGGATTAATATTTTCTGTGATTCAACAAAGAACTGTTGACACATTTACACTTTGAAGGTTGTGACAGAGGTCACTGCCCTCTATTTCAGTTTCATCGGGACTTGAATTCAGATTCATTTAGGACTAATTTGATAACAGGATTTCTGTTTTTTAATTCTTGGATTAATTTTGGATTTGATATGTAAAACCATAAGTTCTCTTTCCTCATTTTTCACTTGCTTTTCAAGGGAAATAAATTATATGTTAAATTTTACAAAGCTTGTTGTCTTCACTCTTGTCTGTTACATTTTGTAAGAGCCTAGACACATAACAGTTAATGATGTAGTCAATGTTAAAACCACCTAAAATGATAGTTTCTAAATCTTTCTTAAGTAAGGCTTTCTGAATTTGCACCTCAGATGTATCAGTCCAATCAGCTGTACAACTAGTTGGCCTGTAAACTGAACATAAGAGTAGTGGCTTGGAATGGGCAAGGGTTACTTCGATCCAGATACTCTCCACCCTAATAGTCTATAGACTGACAGTTCTGTTATAATTAATAGAACTGTCTAAATAGAGAAGAACACCTCCATCCCACCCCAGATTCCCTATTTTTTCTTTCAAAGTTGAACCCTGTATTTGGAGAGCCAAATCATCAGAGAGAAAGGCTTCGCATAGACCCAGAATATTGACTGACCTAGATTGCTGTAATATTAATTTAATCTCATTCAGTTTAGGGAGGATGTGTTGGATTTTAAGTTAACTTCTTGCAGACCTCTTTTGAGGAGGCCAAACACAGGACAGTTTTGATCAGAGGATTGATTTTCAGATATGGCAGTATGTAATGTATTATTTTTAGACATAACAGATTTCTTTTCACCTTGATTATTTACATAAATACATGAAGAAGATAACATACAAGACCCATCTGCTGTACCATGACCACATGTATGTAGTAGAGTCAGATACATCAGACTGCTCAATATGAGACTGATTTATATATGTATAAGAAGACACTGACACATTAGACACTTGAGGGGCCTCAGAGGGAGAAGTAACTTTAACAGTATCACATAGTTGTTTACACGTTAACAAGTTGCACTTTGTACACAAATTAGTGCCTGAAACCTGTTTCAAGAATTATAATAATTACTGAATAGTGTGCACATATTCTAATGCAGTTTTTTGCTGGATATGTGTTCCATAGGCCTGCCTTCTACCTACTGGTATGTGATTGATCTTTTGTTTATGTCCTATTCATTACAAACACAGCAACAAATCTGTTTTGTATACAGACACTGCTGTGTTATATGACCATGCTCTTCCCAATATAAACAATTTTCTGACTCAAGCCAAACCCCTTTAATAAGTCTTATGTACTGGTCCATATTCTCAAGGAGCATGGCAGTACCTCTGTTGGACAAGTGGATTCAGTCTTACTGGTATAATTTGTAGGCTTACTGTACCTTGATTGTTTCGGAGAAAGACCTGTATCGTGGAACAAAGAGTAATTGGAAATTTTCACACAACGTACTTATGGTATCATTTAGAAGAATTATAAGTACATCCCTTCTTGGCCGTAGGCCTGAGATGATTATTTTATATTCTGTAATTTTGAACCTAATGGTATAGAACAAGCTTTCATAGTCATCCTCAGTGCTCTTTAGAGATTGGCCATTGCTGTACTGTAATTATTGCCACCAAAGAGATGAATTTACAGTATGATATGGAGACATATCCATTTATAATATTTTTTCTGTAATAGTATTAATTGTTACATCTCTGTGGGTTTTTACATCAGTTTTATAAAATCCACTTGTTCTTATTCCTTTGATTTTTGATGATCCTATGAGAAGAGATCTGTCTTTATTTATGTTGCTGATTTTGAGAAGTGGGGGATACAGATGCATTGTGTGAACTGGAACTTCTTGATTTCTATGACTAGACTGACTGAAAGTATTGCAAATGTGGTATATAGTATATTTATTTAATTTAGCTTCATGCTGTGGGTAGTTGGAGGTTGGTTGTGTCTTTAGAGCAGTTCTTTCTGTACCTGGATTTGATGCTGAGTGAGTCACATGATTGACAGTGTTTACAGTATGTGCTTTAACTGATTTTTGGCTCTGCCCATCTAATACCTGTAGAACACAGTCTTCATGTTTAATTAGTGAGTTTGCATCTGTTTATGTGTATAATGATTTTTTTCTTAAGAACTGGTTTGGGTATGATCTGAGTGCCCTGACAGGGTCTTGTGTTTTCGTCCTTTGACATGTTTATGTATTGTATTGTCTGGGTTTCCTAGCACACTATTTTTGTACAAGGTTTATCCATTTGAACACTGTGCAGACTCTTTGATTTCAGTGCAGAGAGTTCCTGTTCTAACCTTGCTATTTTGGCCTGGAGATTACCTATCATTGCTGTGTACTGTATGGAGATGTAAGTCTGGTTATGGGTTCCATGGAACTCGAAGGAATTTGTTGCACCTATCAAACTGGGGTCCTGGGGTTTCCTCCACATTGTTTGCAATCCAGCTTACTTTATGTAAGGCTGAGTTATTGTTGACCGGATTTTGAGATCTGTGGGCTCCAGGGATGGGTGTTGAAGCACTTGGCTAAGAGGTAATTAATTTTAAACAGGTGTTATCTACCATTTGCTGACAAGTGTTGATAAAATGTGGTGGGCCATTCACACTACATTTTATCAACACTTGTCAGCAAATGGTAGATAACACTTGTTTAAAATTAATTACCACCACATGGACTCAGTTATGGTGCTCCCCAAGAAAGGAAACCTACAGCTATGCCAAAACTACAGAACCATCAGTTTGATCAGTCACTCGAGCAAAGTCATGCTGAAGATAATTCTCAACAGACTAAAGCCTCAAGCAGAGAAAATTATTGCTGAAGAGCAGGCAGGCTTCCGAGCAGGAAGGAGCACCACATAACAAATCTTCACTCTCAGACTCCTTTGCAAGAAATACCTTCAGCATCAGCAGAATCTATACCACGTCTTTATAGATTTCAAAAAGGCCTTTGATAGGGTATGGCATGCAGCCTTATGGGCAACTATGAGGAACTAAAACATCAGCTCAAACCTTGTGCAGGTTGTTGAGTACCTCTATGAAAAAGCCACCAGTGTTGTCCTCATCAATGGCAGGAGAGGAGATTGATTTCGAACAACAGTTGGAGTCAGACAGGGATGTATACTGTCACCCACACTCTTCAACATTTTCCTGGAAAGGATCATGGAGGATGCCTTGCATGACCACAAGGGCACTGTTAGCATCGTAGGAAGAACAATCACCAACCTTCGTTTTGCAGATGATATTGATGGTTTAGCAGGACATGAAAAAGAACTGGCTGACTTGGTTGAGTGCCTCGACACAACCTCCACAGCATATGGTATGGAGATTAGCACCGAAAAAACAAAACTGATGGCAAACAACACCAATGGCATCATACTTTGCAGGATTGCCCAGACAACAGCAGCAATAACAAGGTTGAGACCAATATGGAAAGATACCAACATTGCTTTTGGTTCCAAAATAAGGCTGATGTGCTCAGTTGTCATATCCATCTTGCTGTATGCTTGTGAAACATGGACACTCACATCTTGGGCATCTCATTATTTTGACCATGTAACCAACAAAGAAGTCCACAACAGGATCCAACGAGCCATCGGATCCTATGAAGACCTCTTGACCACTGTAAAAAACGCAAACTTTAGTAGTACGGTCATGTTTCATGATCAACTGGACTGGCAAAAACAATCTTGCAAGGAACAGTGTGAGGGTGCAGAAGAAGAGGCAGACAGAAAAAGATGTGGAAAGACAACATTAAGGAGTGGACAGGCATGGGATTTGGAGATTCCCAAAAGGGCAGTAGAGAACAGGGAAAGATGGAGAGAATTGGTTGCAAAGTCAACTGTGGTGCCCCAACGGCCTCTTGGGTTAAGGGATGGATGATGATGATGATGATGGCTGATAAAATAATTACCCATTCTGTATAGTCTGGCCCCTGTACATGAATCTTACCAGTTGCTATGTAGAATTACTGTGGCAGAATCTGCATCCAGGATTTATAGATTAGTTCATTGTGCGAGTGTCCCTGCTGGAATTGTAGATTCTCATTCAAGAATTTCTTGATTGTTGTTTTGTTTGAGTCAACTTGTAATACTCTTCCAATTATGTTGGATATTAAGAAAGCTTGGGACTGAAGAGGAGGAGTCAGCCATCTCTGATTTTGGTGTTACACAATCCTGGTAGGCTGAATTCATTTCAAGTGAATATTTCTATTCAGTAACTGAGTGTATCTATATTCTTTTTATGGTTTAAGAGATCCTCTAGGGTAAATCCTGAAAATTAATCTGATGAATCTGATCTGAAAAATGAGTAAGGTAGATCTACTGAGACAGTGAAAAAGTGGCCATATATGTTTTACTGTTCATTTTGTAGCATGGTATCTTTGCTGACATTATAAATAATTTCCAAAGCTAGCTTGTTAAGTGACAGAGATCACACTAGGTCAGTGTTTGTCTGATGGCCCCATAAAATGGAGAAATGATCTGATAAGGACAGAGACTGGCTGATGTGTGTTCATTAGGGAATGATGTTGTTGTAGGCTTAAGATGTAAGATTAATGACCTTGTGATCTTGGAAAAGATTGTAATATATCACTATCAGGAAAAGTTATATAGAGGATAGAAAAATCAGAGAAAATCCAGAAGCTGAATTAGTATAGGAGAGTCCATCATAAGATCTAGACCAGACTGCATACTACACAATTTGGTGGCAGCATTGGGATTACAAACCCTGGACACTCTTATGAATAAATCAAAATGGCACAGTCACAGTCTTGTCAATGATGTATGCACAAGAACGAATTAATCAAGAAATTCGGCAACTGGAATGTGAAATCGAAGAAAGTACACAAAGGACTCTTGGAAGTGAACATCAAATGAAACAATCGAGACCCCATGAAAGAAAATCAAGCTCCCCAAAAAGGATTAGAATTTTTGGAACAAAGTAAACTGAAATGCCACTTGTAATGCCACAAATGTTCAACGGTACCAGAACACTGATGGACTTTCAAGCGCATTTTAATATGTGTGACAGGATAAACAAATGGACTCAAGAAAGGGGCTTTATCTGGCAGTGAGTCGCAGGGTTGACAGGCACAACAGCTACTGGGATCTGGAACTCCAGACTATGACAGGCTCATGGATTTGCTAGAAGAATGTTTTTGCCAAAAAACAAAACAGAAATTTACAGAGTACAGCTAAAAAGTCGCCTTAAAAGGGAACATGAAACACTCTCAGAATTGGAATAAGCGATATGCAGACTCGCTTCCTAAGCATATCCCAAAGCGCCAGAAGAATTACTTGAAACACTTTTGAAGGAGCAATTTATTGATTCTTTAACTGACAGTGAACTTAGGTTAAGAATACAACAGGCATGTCCTAAAACCCTTGATGAAGCAATTCAGACTGGAGTAGACCTTGAAGCCTTTAATATAGTCAATAACTTCAGCAAAAGGATTTGGGAAGATTTGTATGAAACATGACAATATCTGATACAGGACTAAGTGATATCCAGGAACTTAAGAGACAAGCTGTGGAACTCAAGACTTCACTAAAGGATCTGAGGGGCAAATCTGGAGAGAAAACTGGAACAAAAGGAAGATCTTGCTACAAGTGCGGAGAAATAGGGCTTTTAAAAAGAGACTGTCCAAAAAGTAAGCCCAAACAGTCAGAAAACTAGGTTGGGTCCACTCCAAAGGGCCAGGGGTGAAACCGTGATTCCAGGCCTAGGAATATAACTGGTTGGGCAATGATGAAAGATACTTGGTTGTACCTTCCCGGATCTGTACACAGAATGGGTGTCAACTTCTTAATAGACACAGGTGCTATGGTTACAATGATAGCAAAAGATGTCTATGAGAGGATGGCACAGGAATATCGACCTTGGTTACATGAGCTTACTGGGAGTGTTCTGTGAGCTGATGGGAAACTGCTAGAAGTAGTTGGAAAATTGACCTTGAGCATTGCGTTACCATTGCAATGATGGGTTTGACAGCAGAAGGAGTGTTAGGATTGGATTTCCTAGAAATAGTAGTAAGCAAAATTGATTTTGTGAATCACAGTTTGATTATTGGGGACACCATTTTGTCATATGATGTGATCAAATCAAATTCAATGGAATTTGCTAGAATTGTGTTATCTGAGACAATATCGATTCCTGCAAGGCAAGAAATGAGTATTCCTTGTAAATTACAAACAGTAGGGAATAACCACACATTCGGTTTGACTGGGATTGTGGAACCAGATGAACAATTTATTGAAAATAAGCAGCTTCTGGTGGGAAAGGTACTTATTTGGGCTACATCTGATGACTTCATTCCTTTAAGGATCATTAACATTACCAATGAAACAAAAGTTGTCCATGCTGAAACTATTATGGGTTTTTATGTACCAGTGGATGACGATGATGTTGATGATGTTTCTGGAAATTTATTGGCTCAAGTGGAAGCCATTCAAATGCCTGAACACCTGAAAAATTTATCTCAAGAAAGGAAAAAGGGTCTTACATCAGCCCAATGCAAGAAAGCTGACAAACTTCTATGTACGTTCTCAGGATTTTTTCCTAAATCAAAAGATGACCTTGGCAGAACCAATCAGATATGTCACAAAATAAATATGGAGGATGCAAGACCAGTAAAACAACCACTATGTAGAATTCCGATTCATGCAAGAGATGAAACTGAAGACCATGTGGAAAGTATGTTGACTCAAGGCATTATCGAGCCATCATCAAGCCCTTGGGCTTCGCCCATAGCGCTAGAAAGTAAGAAGTGTGGCACTACTCGCATTTGTGTTGACTATAGAACAGACCATGAAGGATGCTTATACCATACCACTTATAGACAATAAATTCAGGATTGACTTTCCAGTGCATCTTGGTTTTCCAATCTTGATATAGTGAGTGGATATTGTCAAGTAGAAATGGAAGAGCAAGACAAACCAAAAACAACTTTTGTAACACCAAACTGATTATATTAGTTTTGTGTAATGCTTTTGGATCATGCAATTCAGGTTCCACCTTTGAAAGGCTGATGGAGACTATTTTAGCAGGTGTGTAATGGATAATGTGCCTGATATATAGACATAATTATTTTCGGTAAAACTTTCTATGAAGAGCAAAGCCATCTAAAGGAAGTTTTCAATCACTTGCAACTGGCAGGTCTTAAACCAAGTGTCACTTGTGTGCACGCAAAGTGGCATTCTTAGGGCATATCATGTCTGAAGAGGGAATTAAAACTGACCCTGAAAAAATCAAGGCAGTGAAATCTTGGACTACACCAAAGAATGTGAAGGAGCTTCACAGCTTCCTGGTGCTTTGTTCCTACTGTATGAGATTCATAAAAGACTTTTTGTCAATCACTTAAGTTATTTACATAAATTGACAGAGGAAGAACATTTAAATGGACTAAGGTGTGCGGAGAAGTATTTGAAATCCTAAAAGCTAAGTCAACAACAGCACCAATATGCACATACCCTGGCATGACAAAACAATTCATTTTGGATACTGATGCTGGTGAAAATGGAATAGGTGCAGTAATTTCCCAGGTTCACAAGGGACACGAAAAAGTCATGGCATATGGAAGTAAATCACTGTCAAAATCACAATGATCCAATTGTGTGACACAGAAAGAATTACTTGCTATTGTGTACTTTGTGAAACATTTCAAGCCATACTTGTATGGGAATGATTTCTCATTTGGTCTGATCACAGTGTATTGCATTGGCTCATGATGTTAAAGGACCCAGAAGGTCAACTGGCCAGATGGCCTGAGATGTTGGCTCAGTATGACTTTGAAATACTATACCAACCAGGCCTGAGTCACAGAAATGTGGATGCATTATCAAGAAAGCCATGCCTACAGTGCAGGAGACAAACAAATTTTGAAAACATTGGAAACAACGATGAGAAAAATGAGCTACAAACAGTTGCTGTGAGTACGTTATGTTCCAAAAATCATAGCAACGGTATGTATACATCACAGATACAGTATCAAAGCTACTGGAATCTCAGTGCATCGATAATGACCTATCCATAGTTAGACAGTAAGTGACTGGTGGCGTAAGACCATGCTGGAATGAGGTATCAGGCCAAAGCAATGAAGTTAAAAGTTTATGGGCCTAATGGGACTAACCTGAGTTTCACAATGGACTACTTTGTCAGCGATATCAACCATGCGATGGTAAAGTGGGACATCATCAAGTAATTGTCCCCTATTAACTCAGGAAAAGTGTATTGAAATTTTCTCACGATAGTAAAACTGGAGGTCATCGAGGGATTTCAAAACCTCTTAATAAAATCAGGCAAGGATATTATTGGGTTGGACTACAGCATGATCTTAGGGAATGGTGTAATATATGTGAAGTATGTGCAAGGAAAAAGTCTCCAGGCAAGAAGAGAAGAGCCCCGATGCAACTCTGCAAGTCAGGAAGTCCAGTGGAGAGAATAGCATTGGACATTATGGGACCAGTACCAGAAACTTAGTTTAGAAATAAATAAATTCTAGTAATTGGAGACTATTTGTCTAAATGGACAGAGGAATTTGCATTGCCTAATCAGTATACAATTGCTGTAGCCAGTGTACTTGTTGAAGAGATAATCTGCAGATACTGCAAGCCCCTTGAAATTCATTCGGATAAAGGGACACAATTCGAATCTGAAATTTTCCAAGAAATGTGCAGATTATTGGGTATCTAAAAGACAAGGACAACTGTTTACCACCCACAGAGCGATGGAATAGTTGAAAGGTTCAACAGAACGCTTGCTGTGATGCTTTCTGCATATGCAAATGAACATCAGGACAACTGGGATGAACACTTGCCATATTTAACAATGGCATATGGCGCAGCTGTCCAAGAGGCTACAAATTTCACTCCTAACTTCTTGATGCTTGATGAAGTGGCTGTTTCACTTGATATTCAATTTGGACAGCCACCAGATGCATATTCTCAAAATACCTGTTTACCTCATCAATTTACAAGGAACCACATAACCAAAGTATGTTATGACAGAAGAGATTCTACAACAGTTGAATTGAAATGGAAACAGTTCAAACCAGGTGATTTGGTTTGGGTTTACACCCCACAAAGGAAAACAGGACTGTCAGTTAAACTGTAATCTTGGTGGAAGGGACCATTTCAAGTTGTTAAATAACTCAGTGATGTGACATACCACGTAAACTGTGGATATAGGGGCAAAACGCAAGTGATTCATGTGGACAGAATGAAATCCTGTAAAGTCCAAGATAACAATGCTAATGGGGATATGCATCAAAGTGATGATGATATCGATGAGCATGACAATGCTAACTACAATAATCTCGATGATCCATCCTGAGTTAAGGATCTACCTTGGCCTTACCCTATGGAAAGTACCGTGTTGGAAAACCTGTTACCAATGACCCAGAGTGGATGCCATAGGTGACACCCAGGCTGGTGGAAAGAATGTATGTTTTAGAGAGAAGATTTAATTCCAAAATTCATGAGACATGATAAAATTCAACTGTGGGAATTTCTTTTAAAACAGTGCTAAAAGAGAAAACCATTAAACTAAAAACAGGACTTATCTGAAATGTTCAGCTGAATGTACAGTGTGTGACTATGCATTTAGAACTTTTGAATTACACAATAGGGCTTACTTATGCTTAAAAAAAAAGAACTTAATGGCAACGATTTTTCTTTCATAAAATCGAGTCATGCTGAACACATTTTTGAAGCTTAAAAAAAGTCTAAATACACTGCAGTTTTAGTGTGAGGAGACACTTATTTGGAAGCATGGGTAATTTGTAGCAAGGTATCTTTGCTGGCTTTGTAAATAGTTCCCAAAGCTAGCTTGTTAAGTTACAGAGATCACACTAGGTCAGTGTTTGATGTTGCCATGAAATGGAGAAAGATCTGATAAGAACAGATGTTGGCTGGTGCCTGATCATTAGGGAATGATGTTGTTGTAGGCATAAGATGTAAGATTAATGACTTTGTAATATGTCACTGTCAAAAAAAGTTATAGGGAGGATAGAAAAATCAGAGAAAATCTAGAAGTTGGGTCAGTATAGGAGAGTCCATTGGAAGATCTAGACCAGGTCGCATGCTACATTTTGTTTGAACATGCAAGTCTGTCCTTATATCCATGGACTGAGCTTACTATGTTACCCTGACACTATATGCACTGCCTAAATTAGTTGCTGGTAACACTTAGAACTAGTATATTTTCTTCTGTACAGCTCTACTTCCAAATATTTCAGAAGCTGGTTAAGAGTCTCATACCATGGCAGCCATTTTTTTTTCTCATTTGAAGTCTTTTGGTGAAAACCTCATGTGGAGATGAGTTTCTGGTTAGAAGGAGAAATAATAAAATTTAGATGTCAATTCCAACACTGTCTAGGCTACAATAAACCATTACTCAGGGACAGAGAGCCAGCAGGGGAGGTCTTGTATACATTAGGGAAGATGTACATGCAGAAAGGTGACCTGACTTGGGAGTCACAAGAAATTGAAAGTATTTGGGTGGAAATTTCTCAAAATAATGCAAATCATTCCTAGTTGGTTTCATTTATAGGCCACCTTCCTCCAAAGCAATTCTGAATGATAATTTTTTGAAACAAATGGAAATTCTTGCACAGGAGAAAGAAACATACAAACTGGGCCATGTAAATAAGGACTTACCCAATACTCAAATAAGGAACAATTGGATGGAATTTATTTAATCATTAGGCCTAGTCCAGCAGGTAAATGAACCCACAAGGGTAACAGAAATATCAAGCACTCTTATTGATCACATTTATACCAACCTACCAGACAATGTGGCTTGTGTTAATGTACTTAATATTGGTCTTAGTGACCACTATCCTACTTTTTTGACAAGAAAGGTTAAATGCAAGAGAAATAAGAAAAATACACACAAAACTAACACTTACAGATTGTTCAAAATTTTAATGAAGAGCAGTTTCTCAATGGCCTATATAAAGTTCCATGGAATATAATCCAAACATTTTGTGATATAGATGATTAGCTCTGAGGGTGTGGACTGACTTTTTTATGGATGTAGTCTCTAAGTATGCATCACTCAAAGTACATCCAGTGAAGTCTGAAATCCAACCTAACTGGCTTACTACTGAAATCCTAGATGCCATGAAAACACGAGACCAATTCAAGGCTATGGGAAACCATGCACAATATAAAGTAAGAAGAAATAAAAATAACAAGTATGATTAAAAAAAACTAAAACAACTTATTATCAATCAATGCTTGAAAACAAAAAGAGCAACACAAACTCTATTTGGAAAGTTTTCAATGAACCCATTGGGGGAAAACACAAAGATAAGACAAATAAAATTCACTCACTTCTGGAAAGTGACACCATTGTCACTGATGACACTGACATTGCAAATGTTTTCAATGATTTTTTTCACTAATATTACCACAAAGTTAAGGGAACCAGTGATAGAAAACAACTGTAATAACTGAAAAAGTTCTGCAGCAGCAAAATCCCTAAGGAGGTCTGCTTCTCTGTCCCACCAGTATAAAAAAAAAACTTTGCTAAAAAATGTCTCAATGAACTTGATACCAAGAAAGCTACAGATCCACGACTCATTAAAACTTCTGCCTCAGCTATTTCAGATAGCATCACATTCATAATCAGTTTAAGTATTGCAAACTCATCTGTCCCCAAAATATGGAACACTGCAAAAGCAATGCCAATTCACAAATCTGGTTCTAAGGATGATGTTGACAACTACTGGCCAATCTCAATACTACCAAACTGTCAAAATTGATTGAAAAAAATGTCCACGACTCGTTCACATCATATTTAACCAAACAGTTGCAGTTACATCCTAAACAATGAGACTTTAGACATTAATGTGTGACTGCCTTGATCTTGTTAACTGATAAATGGCTTCAAGCACTTGATCAAAGTAGAATAATAGGATCTGTATTTGTAGATTTCAGGAAAGCTTTTGACATGGTTGATCATGAAATCCTTTTGAAGAAACCAAAAATTTAACGACATGATGAAAGCACAATTAGATGGTTATTACTTCATACTTAAGTGAGAGAACACAACATGTTTATATAAATAATGTTCTGTCTGAACCTGGAACGATTAGTTATTGAGTACCACAAAGCTCAATTCCAGGTCCATTACTATTTATATTATTTATTAATGACCTACCACTTTTACTAGGAAACTCAATTTCATCTACAGATCTCTATACAGATGACACAACATTGTCAGACATCCAAGACACAAAGCATGAACTGGAAAAATTGTTACAGGATGCCCAAAACAAACTGGACAAATGATGCACATGTAATGGCATGGCGGTATATACTGGTAAAACTAAAATATTACTTATCTCAACATGGCAAAAAAGAGCAAATCTTGATAGTGATGAATTATGTCTGACATCATACATGGAAGGATAAAAATTTGCAAATGGTCTGTCATGATAGACTACTTGGTGTTTTGGTAGATAATCAATCATGGACCGAACTATCAAACATATCAGTAATAAAGTTAATTCAAGTTTATGGCTAATCTCAGACGGACAAAACATTTTCTCCCTGAAAGGCACAGAAAACTATTTTATAACAGTTACATACAACCCTATTTAGACTACTGTAATACAGTATGGGGTAATTCAAATGATAAAAACATAGCAAACCTGGCACAGCTTCGAAAAAGAACATCTGGACTAATATCAATCCAGAAAGAAAGCAAATATAATTACCTATTAAAGACCAAATCTGTTTGAGAAAAGCCAAATTACTGAACAGGATATCCAATAATAGTGCTCCTGAATATTTACAATCACTATTCCAGTATAGGCTACCTGGTAATACTCCCCACCTGTGATCCTTGTCTACCGAACAGTATAAGATTTCCAAACCAAGTAAGGAATTATCTAATAAAAGTTTCCAATACTCTGGAACTTTGCTCTGGAATAGTATTCCAGTTGAGATTAGAAAAGCCCACTATAATTTATGTCCTTCTTTCAAACCAAATAATATATCCAGTGGCTTCAGAGGTACAGTTAACATAAATAAATTCCGTTGTATGAGGGCCTCAAGGTAGATTAGTTATTCAGCTGTGTTACCCTCTTTAAATAAAATCATTAATATTATTATTATTATTACGGTTGCCATGGTGGACATATGGTACTGGATGTCAGAATTTCACCAATCTTATTTAGGACCAACTAGTCAATATACAAAGTCTTCCCAAAACCTAGTGTTGATATGAAAAGAATTTCTACATGTGGTGGCCGTATTGGATGCTGGAGCCATACCATTTTCGTTTAAGACCAACTAGACATCGTAAGTCTTTTAGTGAAAAGCCTATACTGATATGACCATCCATTATGATTCAGAAGCAGCAGTGATTTTCAAGCAGATTCTATCATAGTGGCCATAGCAGATGTATGAGTGCTACTATTTTCACTTAGGACCACCTAGACAACATAATAATTCTGGTGAAAACTTTTTGTTTGTAAGACTTTCAATTTGTTGTTGTTGTTGTTGTTGTTGTTGTTTTAGGGCTTAACGCCATTTTTCAGCACATGATAGGCTATACATGGCGGCCAGTATTAATGGTGGAGGAAGAAACTGGGAAATCCCCGGAAAGAACCCCCGACCCATGAGAAGCTACTGGCAAGCTTTCTCACATATCCACATTCGCCGAATCCTAGACTCGAACCCACGCAGACAGAGGTGAGATGGCAGTGATCCGTAACGGAGAGTGCTTTAGACCACTCAACCACTCGGGGCCCCCGACTTTCAATTTAGAAGGGCTTGTGAAAAAAGATTTCAATATGGCTGCTGTGGTGGCCATATTGGATGTGAGATTGGCACCCTTATTATTTACGACCAACTTGAAATCACAGTAAGTCTTTTAGGGAAAACTCCATGTAGATATGACCCTCCGTTCAGGAGGAATAGTGATAAGATTTTAAAGATATTCGCTGTGCTGGCCCTACTGGATGTCAAAGTGGCACCATTTTCATTTAGGAAAAAACTAGACCTTATAAGAAGTCTTTTGGTAAAAAACCCATGCTTCCATTCAGACAGTAGTGAAAACAAAATTTTCAAGATTGCCTCTGTGGTGGTCATATTGGCCCTATTTTGATTTAGGACCAGATAGACATCATAAGAAGTCTTTTAGTGAAAATCCTGTTTTAATATATGATCATCCATTCTGGAGGTGTAGTGATAAGATTTTGAAGATGGCTGATGTGCTGCCATACTGTATGTCTCAGCAGCACCATTTTCATTGTGGACCAATTAGATCTTGGGATCAGTTTGTGTGTAGCTTCACTGCAGTCCTCCAAGTAGTTTTAGGAGGAGTGGTACAAACAGATGCAAGGATTAAAGACAATGGACAACAGGTCATCCCATAAACTCTTCTCATCTATGATCTGTGGAGCTAAAAACCTGTACACATTTTGGACATAATTATTTTTGCTTCCATTACATGTAGTCTCTAAATGTTGATGCAGGGTGCAAATATAGACCAGCAAAAGTGGATGTTGGGGTAAGATGTAGCTGGATGTCCAAACAAGATGGACACAAAGAAATACATACTGTCCATGATTAGTAATGCACACTTGAGTAAAACTGCAAGCTCTGATTAATTATGCTTGAATTAAAATGTCAGGTGAGCCACTGGAATTTTATAACACCCTTGCACACATAAATAAAGGTGCTATAATGTTTTAGGAATGACAGGAGGTGGAAATTAAACTAATCAAACTACAGCAAGCTCTGAAGTTATTTAATAAAATATATTTGCAAAGTTTTAGAATAAATTTTACATCCTGTGTAGTTCTGGCTACATCTGTAAAAAGGAATGTTGTATGATCATGTTAACCAGTTCTACAGAAGCCATATCTAAAGTGATGAGAATCCTACCAGCACATTGGCAGCCATTTATTCTAATTAGAGAATCATATTATAGAAGCAGACAGACTTCTTTTATAATAGATCGGAAACAGTGTCTTCTTTACTGTGATAGCTACTTAAAATTACAATGGTTTCCAAGTTACTATTACCCAAAAATTCCATCAGTTGCTTTTTACTGATAGAAACTGGGAATAACTTCTACAGGTGTAACTTGAATATGTCCTAAAAATGTAACACAAGTATGGCAAAATTCACTTTTACCTAAATTATCAAATTTTTGCATCAATGAGTCAATCTAAGAATTTCTGAATGGTTTCAAGTGCTCTTTCCAGTTATCATTGCAGATGATGACCATATTAATGTATGCATCAGTTATCTTGACCAGGTGTTATCATGTTCATTAAATGCTGGAATGTGACTTAAATGTGAGTCAATCATATATGCCACTCATTTAAAGTAAAATACCGAGGTGCAATTTATCTACAAAAGTGACATATCAAGAAGTATTTATCGCAGTTCTCTCATTTAACAAGTGACATATCAAGAAGTATTTATCATAGTTCTCTCATTTAACACTCAGAAAAACAAAATGAGACTTCAGTAAATGCATTTCCACTTGTTCCAAACAACCAAACAACAGCATTAAATGAAAATAATAAATACAAACTCTAAATATGTTTCTGAGACCATAAATGAAGAAAAATCCCAAACTGGCCTGATATCAGTCACCTGTTAATTGACAAACGCAAGCTTATGAAAGCCAATTAAGACTATACAGAAAAAAAGTTTGGAGTACCTAGCTGCCACACTGTCTATTCAGCTATGTATTTCTGTTTAATAAAAAACTGGGCAGGCTGGTCAGAATTAGATTGCTTTCTTACTCATTTTTCATCATCAATTTTATTCCTTTCAGAAAAAGTCTTTGTCAGTGTTAATTAAAAGTCCTTGTCAGTGTTACTCAAAAGTCCTTGTCAGTATTAATCAAAATGTTATACAGCTGTTAGATATGCATTCTTTATATAATCGACCGCTCCGGTGGCCTAGTGGTTAGAGCGTCCGCCTCGGATGCGGGAGGTCGTGGGTTCGATCCCCGGTCGAGTCATACCAAAGACTTACAAAATGGTACTAACAGCTGCCTCGCTTGGCGCTCAGCATTAAGAGGTTAGTGTTAGGACTGGTCGGCCTGGTGTCAGGATAATGTGACTGGGTGGGACATCATGCTACATGTCTGCGGCATGATGCCCCAGTGCTAGACATCACTATAAACTGGCACACTGCAGACATCGTAGCGATATGACTGAAAAATTGTTAAAGCTACATTAAAAATCATAATCACATCACATCACATCTTTATATAATCACTTCAATAATTTTCATCTGATGCAACCTGCTGTAAATTTAAACCTACCACAATTAGTGAACAAACAAACAAGGGTAACTATCACTGAATCATACTTTTTAAGTCCATGACCAGTAAGCATTTCAAAAAATTATTGCGAGAAATAGTAAAAGTCTTGAGAAATAGTAACAGTTGAGTGTGATGTCCAATACTGTTATCTATGAATGAAATGAAATACAACGTTGTTTCAACAGTCAGAAAATTCATTTTTTATGGATGATAATTCCCAGGGACAGCATCCAGAAAATTGTATCAACTGGATGTTTAATTAATAATGGTAATTAAATCTGTAATTGTTTCAAGAGGAATGTAAACTGGGTTATTGTTCTTTATTAAAAATTAAATACAAAATGTAAATTTTAAATAATTTGTGTTAAAAGGGATTTAATATATCAAATGCCATAAAAAATGCATATATATGTTATCATATAAAAACAACAAATATTTAAGACATTTTAATATGGCTTTGTTTTGTTTTGTTAGGCAATGAGAGGTTGCTGATGTCAGTAACACACAAATAACTACCTGGTTTGGTTGTGCTCAGCCCAATTTAAGGTATTATGCATGTAAGAAAAATAAAAGCAAATTCATTTCAAAGACTGCATACACTTTACTGTTTTCCACATGTTCCAGGTTAGTCTTATATTTATTTTATCCACTCAGAGTGTTACTTATTATATTCCTATTGTATATTTTTGTTTAGCCTACATTTAATTTCTAAGGAGTATTCTAATTTAAATATTTTGCTTTATTTAAATATATGACTCCTATTTTCAAAATTATTTTTAAAGATCTTCATATGTGACCGTTTCTTCTTTTTAACTACTGAGTGTCGAAACCATATCCAATATTTTGGAGTGTTAAGATTTTCAAACGGTAGCTGTGACATCCATAATGGATGTAAGATCAGGGCCATCTTCATTTATGACAAACTGAAAACCATCGAAAGGCTTTTGGTGAAAATAACAGGTTGACATGACTATTAGTTCAGAAGCAACAAGAATTTCAATATGTTCATTATGGCAGCAACATATGCAGTGATATTAGCACCATTTTTATCCAGAAACAACAAGATATCATAATCAGTCTTTTACTGAAAACTCCATATCAATATCACTTTCTATTCAGGAGGAGTAGCAGTATCAAGATTTTCAAGATGGCTGCCATGGTGGCCATATTGGGTATCAGACGGGCACAAATTCCATTTAGTACAAAGAAGACATCATACGAAATCTACTAGTGGCAATCCAATATTGATATAATTTTTCATCTTGGAGGGGTAGCGATAAGATTTTCAAGACAGCCATTGTATTGGCCATTATCAGATATCAGATTAGAACAATTTTAAGACCAACCAGTACCCATATGAAAAATCTTTTGGCGAAAACCCAATGCTGATATAACTTTCCATTCAGGAAGAGCACAAAAAATAAGATTTTCTGGATGGCTGCCATGGTGGCTATATTGAATGTCTTATTGGCACCATTTTCATTCAGAACCAACTCAACATCATAAAAAGCCTTCCAGGAAAAACCTCCTGTTACTATGAGTATCTAACCAGGAGGATTAGTGAGAATAAGATTTTCAACATAGGTACCATGGTGGCCAATAATGACTATCTAAATGGCTCCATTTCCATTTAGGACCAATAAGACTGTGGGATGAATGTGTGTGTAAAAATCTGACAGCAATCCTTCAAGTAGTTTAAGAAAAGTAGTAATAATAAACATATGCTAACAGATCAATATTTAAGGACTACAGACTATGGACAGTTGATGATAGATGACAGACAACAGGCCTTCCATAAGCTTTCCTGGTCTATGACCTATAGAGCTAAAACTGAGCTGAAAAGGGCAGCAAAATTAGAAGTTTTATGGCCATCTCTTCTGTATAGAAATAATGAGATGGACAAACAATAACACATATTTACACATGTAATACAAGTCCACTCATTTCTCATTTATCAAAACTGCTCTCTCATGGGAAGTATCCATGTCCCTGGACTTATTCACACTATGATCTGTAATGTGAACAGCATATCCTTTATGCCTGTATATCCAAACTGAATGGATGTCTCTGGACAGTTCAAAAAAATTTATATTTACTGTACTAACAATTTACTAACCTGTGCAAGAACATGTCGTGCTAGCTCATTATTCTCTTGTAATTCACAACAGGTGATCTACAGAGAGAAAGAAAATAATCCATATTATCATTGTTTCATTAAAAAAGTAAAGAAAATCTTCAAGTACAGAAAATAGTGAGAGGAACTCTATACATAGCTGAAAGAATATTGCAGCAAAAATGTGGCAGGAACCAGCTACGAATGTTGATTTTGGATGGATCAGGTTCACCAAGCTACAATTCAGGAGATTCCAGGTTCAGCTCCCTGTCTGGCTGCACTTTTTGCCTTCATGATATTTAGAAGAGAGGGTGGTTGAATTGTTTGGCATAGAGACACACCAAAGAGGGAGGATTCCAGAGGTAGAATAGTGATGAGGAAGTGGTTCAAAGTAGTGGATGTGTTAATTACCTGAGATCAGATAGCGTTGCCCTGCCATCTCATTTGCAAAGCAATTTATGTACCAATCCAAGTTTTATCACCAGTATACTGAAAATTTCACAAAATATTTTGATGACAAACTTTGAAGTTATGATTAATTTAGATTTAGTAGTTTCATATGATTGTGAAATAATGAAGGTGTTGGAACAAGACCGGGGACAAGTATTTAGCCTGCAATCATGCATACTCATACCTTAACCAGCAATCACAGAAGTCAGCTAGCCTGGGTTAGTTGGCATCTGGTAATGTTTAACTGACAGTTGGCCTGTGTTATTAATCCTTAAATTCAAGTACAGACACAGGGATGTCTCTGACAAGAGGTCCAAGTGGTCCTGATATCACTCAGCTGGCTACCATAGCTAAACAGCTGACAATTTCACTAAGCATACTTGTGTAACATTATAAGGAAACAACACATGTAAACTATCTAACAAACTTTATATCATGTTGGTTTTAACTATTTTACTACATACTGATAAAAATTCTTTCCAAAGATAAAGGCATAATATATATGCTCAGTCTCTTATTTATAAACAAAATCATCCTAGATCTTGATGATATAAACACATTTATCAACTGGATGAGAAATATAGTCTTTAGATCTAGAGAGGAAATAAACTCAACCAATCAGATGCTCTCATTACTATCTGTAGATTTTGTTTATTATAGAACCTGTCTATGAAAATGATAATATCAGCTTATTTATGAAGGTGTAGCAATATACAATTGGAATACAACCTGAAAAGTGGTGATAAGCTTAGCCATACACATACAAGACTGCCTCATTAATATGCATAAATCTTGCTCATAATAAAATTGATCCAGCACCTTGTTAGTATAAGGTTATTTAATAAGTAAGGTCAAAATCTGATCAGAAATATAGTTGCCAGTCTGTTGACAAACTCAGCAAATCCAATGCAAGGTCTCATCATTTATATACATTAATTTCACTAAAAAAAAATACTTAAAGAAGATCAAGATGACATATGCCTTTTTACCAATTTTGATCAAATTCAAATCAAAATACAGTATCTACAGTGGGAAAAAACTCATTCACATGAAAGATCACATAAATATGCATGGTTGTCACTCATAATAAACATCACCAATCCTGACAATATTAGCCTATTTACCAAGTGAGACTAAAATTGGATCAGTAATACAGTATATCAACTGGCAAGAAGCTCAGCCAATCATATACCAAATCAATTCATTAATAATCATGGAACATGCTCATTTTCCATAGGCCATTTTAGGAGTGCATTGTACCACTGTCTTATACTCGCAATAGGCCATGTGGAAATCTGCCAATTAGATATAACATCACCTCAATAATAAGCACGGATCTCACTGAACTCATACAAGATCTTGATTATATGTGCCCATATTTCAAGTTTGATCAAAATAAAAATACAGCTTCCAGAGTGGTAACAAATTCAGTCCAATCTGAAAATAATGTGCACTGCACTCATTATCAAACTTGTCAAAGATTTTTATGATATAAGCATATAATCCAAATTTGTTCAGATCAGAAATAAGGCCTCCTGAGTGGTAATATGTTCAGCCAATCAAATGCAAGATCACTTCAATAGCATGCATAGATCTTGCTCATTAGCTAACTTGTCAGAGATCTCGATGATGCTGGCACATTATGCAACATTACATTTGGGCAGGTGCAGTTTTTTAGTTGGGCTTATAAATGAGTATATATGGTCTGTATCATGAATGTGTGGATTCAGTACTATGTATAACAAATAGCTGTTCAAATGAACTTTTTGTCCAAATGTTTATTAGTGTTCCCACCAAGGAGTTTGGATTCCAAGGTTCTTCTGTTTTATCAAAGAACATTCCCAAGGATTAAACTTTTCATCAAATTAAATTGTTAATGTGCACCCTCTTTATAATGTTGTTCATAGAATCCATACAAATTACTTTTATTTATTGAGGGAACCTGATAGTGAGGGATGTTTCCATAAGGCTGGGTCCTGATACTGATTTCAAAACACAGAAGAATAGCTTTTTTAAAGGTAAATCACATTTTAATTGATTCACACAAGCCAAGAACTAAGATAAAGTGAAAAACAATTATGTAACAATGATGATAACAAATGTGACCAATTAAAGGGCATCCTTGACAATATTCATTATAAGGGGAAGGGTAGTATGGTTATAGAGCCTTATAGCGATGGACAACTGCCATTCCAACAGTCCATATCAACAGTTTAATTTATCTCTGGGTGGCAAGATCAGATTTAAGAAAAACATAGCAACTTGAAATTTTGAGGAAATGCAACAATTCTATCAAAGTACTGTAAAAGAGACTTGATGTCCAGAGATTTTACGTACTATTGAACGTTATTAGAAATAACAAGGATAACATGTTTATTATGAAATGGATGCACGTGTTGTGTAAATTTGTATCCTCCAGTTTTCTCCTTCTTTAACGTTTAACACCACCCACATTCAGCAAATTAGTTATAATGAACCTATTGAAAAGAATGAAATGCAGAGCAACAGCTATTCAGTTTAAAAACATACTGAGAAATATATTTGCTTCTTGTGCATTATAGAAAAATTCTGCCATGATAATCCCAAAGATACAACACTGAAGAATTGTTAGGAGTGGGGGAAGGAGAAGTTCATCAAGGATTGTCTTAAATGAGAGTTTCATATTGAAAATGTGGTTGTTTGTTTTGCTTCAAGAGAGTAATTTTTTGTTTTTCAATGAAAATAGCCTTAGTCCAAATGAAGAAAAATCACCCACTACCACAGCCACCACTGACTCCTAAAAACCCTCTGGATCTGACAATGGAGAAGGCTTCAGACTGTTTAAAGCTTTCCTAAAATAAAAGTTTGCAAAACTTTTAATAAATGGGAATAGGTTAGGACTTATTGATTATCAGTCTCTTTCATATCCATGAACAATTACTTCCTAATTATTTTGCAGTCAACACAGAAAAAGGAGCATAAAGTAACTGCACTAGTGGGCTTACAGTTCACCATACCATCCTACATGCACTACACAATCCTACAAGACACCACAGGAGCTTGGCTTTAAATAAAAACTCTAAATAAAAATTCCATCAAAATACTTACAATTTTATAGTTTCAAACTGAATGGTGAGCCTAGTCACATAAGAATTGATCATGATTATGTACAGTGGGTTTATTAAAAGAGAATCATAGTACATTTCCAAGCTTTATAGCCAACTTCTGGTGATTTACTTAAAGTCATAGAAACTGAGGTGATAACGGCACTCCTTCACTATACCTTCTTCAATATAACATGGAGTCTAAGTCCATTTTGTTAGTAAAATGATATGTATAATGTACACCATTATGAAGTGGTTTCACTATGAGGTGGTATAACACTGCATTACTCATACAGGTAGCATTTTAATAGGGGAGTGCTGTAATTGTCATGTGTACTTTTTGCCCTACCTTACAGAGAACACAAAATATCCATTATGAACATAAAACTGGATTTATATATAATACAGTAACATTAATCTACAGTAACTAAAATACTGCTGATCTGATGTTGCTAAAACCTAAAATTTAGTTTCTGTTGGTTTTACACATTATGTTTTTAAACATTCATACATTTTGATGCAATCATGGGCTGTACTTACAGCAATCCTTGGAACTAATTAATTATCATGTTAACACCTGATCAATGCATTAATCTCAATCCTCTAGATAAACTATCCAGATTTGAGATTAACTGTCAATATGAATCAAAAGTTCTTTAAAGCACAAAAGCAATCAACAATATGACATTCTGCAAACTGGGAAGATAATGGCTGCAAGAGCTTTTAAAACAACAAATTCCATTCTGTTTATTTTGTCAAAATCTCTTTCTATAACTAACATAGATAACTCACTTATAAATGGAATCCAACTGCAAACAACACAGACTCTGATCTGCCATTGCATGATGTACAAGCAGATCGGGGTCTATGTTGTTTGTTCTACTGATTACTCTTAAATGCACAGACCTGGGTCTGCTAGTGCATTATGTGATGACATATTTTATTTGGGTCTAGGTATGCATTGCTATTCAAGCAACCGATCTCAAAACTGTTAATTAAATGTTGTTTATCTGTGATTCAAGTGGACCAATAAGCAATTGACCTAACGCGAGATGATAGATCGCTTCGCCTACTGAATCACGTGACATGACCACCTGCTAACTTCCGACAAACAAGCAGTATTGGGCAAGGAAATATGTTTCAGTTTAAGTGATATATTTATTAAAAATGATTGTATTATTCCTAAAAATGTAAAATTAAAAAGTTGCAAAAATTATACTGCAGCAGACAATATTTATATTTGTAGTTCAAGTTCGTATAGTAATAACCTAGGTGTTTTATTTCAGTAAGTAATAAAATCAATTTTAAATTTGTTGGAGAAATTATTAATGTAAAATGAAATCCACTCCCAAAAATGCTAATGTATTTAGTATATAATCATATCCTTATTAATCTTATCTGGCTTATGTTTATGCTGCCTTGGAAGTAAATGAATTAAAAATTAATAACAAAATCCTAAATAATTACTGTTAGAAAGTATACTGTTGTCTATAATAATGTTAAAGTTCTACTGTTTGTCAGATGGAATTTTGATCAATGATGTCTGTTGATGGAAGCATGTAAATGCATGCTTAATATATCGGATGATAATATCTGAAACCATTGTTTTTGTATTTCTTTATTATTACAACATTTTTGTAACCCTACCCCTCCTTCAGACCAATGAGAAAGTAAAGAATCACTCAAGTGTCTGAAAGATCGAGAAGATAAATCATTATTTTTAAGACAAGCCAACACTGAAGTCAAACTTTTCAAACTTTCAATAATGCAGTCTGGGGTTCACTACATCCTATACAAGAAAATAATATACATCAAAGCCCAAATTTAGGGGGTTCTCCTCTCATATTCTAGAAACGTTTATTTATGCATATATTTTCAATTTCAATTTCTTTTTTTCTTCAAACCATCAACAGGACAAGCTTTTCTACATATTTTTACGCAAAGAAACATGTTATCGTCATCAATTACTTCCATATTCAGCTGATCGTACACACGTCCACAAAGTAGTTTTTATCCGTCAAAGTTTTGTCTATGTTTTGGGAAAGGAATAAATCTAATTCCTCTATTTAGACTATCTGGATATCGACTGTAAGAATTACATGGCTCCCAATGACTTATTTTCACCCTTATCAATTGAAAAATAAACAAATCATTGCAAAATTTGTAAATACTTATCATAATCAATTCATTACTGCCACAGGCAGCTTGTTGGAGGAAAATGGCAGATGCAAGCAATACCTTGAGGTGTGTCTAATTTATGTTTGCTGATTGGTTAATGGCTCAGCATGATTGACAAGTGGCGATAGGTCAGTCAGACTGGGAGCCAGCTGAAAGATGTTTCAGAATTACTCCTGTACTCCTTGTATGTCAGAGTTCTTGCTGACTGATATGCTAATAAGAAGGCAGAGCATTGTGGGTAGGGCAATGCAAACATGATTTTGAGCTACAGCTACTGTAATTTAATCAACAACATGTTGAATGAATGAACTGACGGACTGACTGATTTGTGGCTAACAGAATATATAATGCCCAGAATATGGAAGTAAAGTGTCCCCAGACCAAAGACATACTGCAGCTTCTGGCATCAGTTTTGTCTGCATGGGTAGCACCAGTGCGGGGGAGGTGGTAAAACCAACCTTTTAAGAGTATTTTTAAAGGTTCGTTTCTAAAATCAAGGCCTTAAAAACCTTGATATCTTGTATTAAAATTGCTGATCTTGAGCCTTCTGCAATGGCATCATGAGTACCGCCCCCATTATAGGGGGTATTGGGGATGGGGTGGTGTAGCAGGGTATATTATAAAATAACTGACTTATCATTGATGTGCTGATGGGTGATGTGAAATTAAACTGTTGTTATATCAATAATAATGAGTGATTCTGCATTAACTATGGAATCTTGTACAGCTAAACTAACTCGACAATGACTATAGGCAATTAAGAAGTATCTCCTCGTCTGTGATTCTGTCAAACAGCATTTACAACAACATCAGGAAATACAAGTGAAATTTACAGAGGGTACAGAGCAGTAACTTAAACAAATTGTTGAACCAACCCAAAAATTGTTAAAGCCATCGAGGCAATACAAAAAACTCTTGTGACATTATCTGCTAATATTACTGGTCATCTTCAACCCACTCGACCGGCACTCCAGCAACCCAAAGTTCAACCATCACTAGCGGAGTCAACTCCGCATGTTAGAACTAACATAGTAGATAAATTTACTGCAGAAGGTATTGCCATTATCAGGGATAAAGACCAAATACTTGATATTGCTGTGTTTGGATACAGCAGTAGAGATCAGTATGTAAAACCTGAATATTTACTGTCTAAAATCTGCCAATTGAGTTAAAGACATATATCGCATTGCTGGTAATCTAAGGAAGATATCAATAATTTTGAAATCTTTAACCAAGCAGTAGAAGAACATGTTGGTAGAGTGAAACAGGAAAGGGAAAAAAATGTGAAGAAATGAAGTGTCAGCTTTAAAAAGCACAAGAAGTATATAGAAAATCAGGCATAAAAACTAGATCTCAACCAAAAAGGGAAAAATAAAAAGCTGCATCAAAGGTGCCCCAACAGTGCACTCTGGAACCACAGCCAGATTCACATCACGAATCATCACCTGAAGAAAAAATTGGGGAGTGTCTAACCCAAGATGTGCTTGCTCAAAGTGGTCATAAAAAACAAAGTGGTGATGTAATCACTGGATCACCAGAGATTCATGATAAACTCTGCCTCAATAACATCTTCACTAATATTGATAAACTAGAAATTCTGATTGGTGGAAGATGAGTCAACAATAATTCCTCCGAAATCATAAATGAAGCAGCTGTGATTTGTCAGCATTTATTCACAGGTGGCCTCATGGACAGACACGTCTAACAGGCACTTATTGATGAGATTATTGATGAGCACTGCAGCTATTGATGATGACACAATTAGATCGGTGATAACAAAATAACATGATCATGCACAATGCTCAACATAGACCTGTAATGGTCAGGGTGATAAATTCATGATTACCAACATGTAAAGTTATCTACAGAGATTGATTTGGCAATGTTGTTCAGGGTCTATTCAGAATTATGGCCCCCGAGATGATCCCGATTGCAAAATAATTAGGAATGAAAGCCATTGAAGTTGTTCATGACAAGGCTATTGGCACTGTTGGTGATGCTGCTGGTAAGCATTCTCTGTGGTCCAAGAGTGACTTGCACATTTAATATGATGAAAACCACAGCTGCTGCCAGTAAAATCACAGCCAGTAAAACTGCTCAGTACCAAAGTGATGCCAGCAACTGTCAGCAAAATAATAAATCAAAGCTTGCAAATGAATGGTTGAAAGAATTAGCAAGTGAAGAAGCCCAAAATAAAACTGCAACCTGGCAGCAGGTAGTGGTTTGTCTTGTCATTGTCGTTGACCCACCAGTGATCATTCTATTAATTGACCTTGTGTTAGACATCAGTAAATATAATAAAATGTTCAAGTATGTATCTGATCCCACATTTGACATGGATGCACCGAATTCATGCTCACCAGAGGGTTAGCCGTGGAATACGGCTGTCACATATTGTTACATATATGTTATTTAATTGCTTGTGTGTTAGTTTTAAATTTCTTTTTTATTTTATTTTATTTCATTACATGTTATTGTAATGATAACTTTATTCACTGGATTTGACTTTTTTTTCAGAAAATTCAGTTTTCTGTTTTGACCTGATAAACTCGCAGCTTGTTGCTACATTATTACCTTGATTCAAAGTTGGTAAACACAGAGTGAAAATCATTGGTCGTAATCAAGGTCATACTTGGCTTGCGTGTTAGCTCTATTTTGTAAACAACTTTTTATTATTGAATCTTACAGTAAGATTTGTTCAGTACAATCGAACCTGTAAATAGCCTACGTGCTAATTGACATAGTACTTTACTATTCGAACTAAGTGATCACGTGACCCCACCATGTGATTTAAAATTGAGAGTTAAAACAGATATTTTGTAGTGGATTTAGTCAGTTGTAAATACCTTCGGAGCTCAGAGGTATTTTTGTGTTGTGACCAGTTGAGTTGAAATAATTATTTAAAATAATTTATTTTTCCTGGAAATATCTAGTGCTCATCAAAATTCTTGGACAAGGACATTTATTGGAAATTATTCAGAATTCTAAAGCCGGAATATTATTATTGATTCATAAAATTCAACAAGGAACTGTTGACACATCAGCACAAAACAGGATATAGAAGACGTCATCGCCTTCCATCTTGGAACTTCATTGGGATTCAAACTTTGATTCATTTAGAACTTTTTAGTGATAGGACTTATATTATTCATTCTAGGATTAATTTTTGGATTAGCTTCACAAACCGTAAATCCTTTTTCATATTTTTACCTTGTTTTCTAGGGAAATAAATTATTTTTGTTAAATTTTACAAAGCTTGTTGGGGCCCCGAGTGGCCAAGTGGTCTAAAGCGCTCTCCGTTACGGATCACTACCATCTCACCTCTGTCTGCGTGGGTTCGAGTCTAAGATTCGGCGAATGTGGATATGTGAGAAAGCTTGCCAGTAGCTTCTCGTGGGTCGGTGGTTCTTTCCGCGGATTTCCCGGTTTCTTCCTCCACCATTAATACTGGCCGCCATGTATAGCCTATCATGTGCTGAAAAATGGCATTAAGCCCCATAGCAACAACAACAACAACAACAAAGCTTGTTGGCATCACTCTTTTCTTTGTTACTTTGTACGAGCCTAGACACGTAACAATATCTCTGGTTTCTGCAGAAAAGTTACCTTCGGGGTGAAACATACAGTTACACTAGTTCAACATGGCACTTATGACAAAGCTATCTGGGATGCTGAAGGTGCTAATCAAGCTGCAACTGTAGCACTGCACAGAAATGTAAAGCTGAAAAAACTGGTACTGTGGATGCCAACAATGACATCATCGCTTGCTGAAGAACAACAGTTGCTATCATTCATGGTAAGTGGCAGTAAATTAACATTGTCATGGCTGATGATGACCATGGACTTGATTACAAATACAACTGTTGGAACATTTGCATGGCAGATCACATCACAACAGGGAGCTTCAGCATCATGTCACAACAGAGAGTTTCGGCATTATGACATGTATTTGTAGCTTTTCAGGACGTCCAATGACTGAATTCTCAGATATGAACCACAATGGTGTTTGACCTGCTTGGGGTTAGTGAACTTTCTCTGAGGATAAATTGACATCAAGAACCATCTCAAGAAGTGTTACTGGATTTGAGAACAATCATGTCGTACATGCATGTCACCATTTGATGACATTTATGGGGCGTGATCAGAGTGCTGATTCCAGTTTGTAGATATCTCAGCAGGATTACACATCATATCTGATCTTTTATTTCTTACTGGAACACTTGGATTTGTTTAGACAGTCTGTAGATGACATACATTTCTGAGCTTGCGTATGTGCACTGCCCGCTGATGTTACTGATTACAAAGTAATTGCTGTGATATCATCAGACAAAACAATGCAGCTTGAAGGCATTGGTGGACAAATGTTGGTCATTGATGTACCTGTGGAACACATGTAAGTGAATAATTCATGATATTGTATACAATATCCTTTCAGCATGTCAATGCTACCCTGACACCTGGTCAGATGAAAAAGCTACAATCAGCATCAGCAAAAAAATCTGGAACAACTTGATCTTTCTGCAAGTGCGATCAATGCTACAATAAAGACTGGTGGTATATTCCCATTTCTTGCAGCAATACCAGTGCCAATTTTTGCTGCAGCTCCAGCTATTGCAAAAGCAGCTGCGCTCAGCATGTTGGAACTGCTGCTGGAATGGCATTGAGAAAAACAATGGGGCAGGATCTGGGGGTGGTGGCCCCAAGACCTAAAAAAAAAGAAAAAAGGGACTACCAGGAACGTTATAGTCAAGGTAAGTACCTACCAGGAACATTTCACTAATTAGCTTAGATTGCAAAGCATTCAAAGGTCTTATTTTGATTTACTTGATGCTGGTTGGCGATTAAACATCAAAAACTTTAGGGAAGTTTTCATGCATGATCAATTATAAGAACAACCAAATTGCGTTGAATCTGATATCATTAATTCTGGTCCAGGTACTCACTGGGTTGCATACAATATTTATCCATATAGTGCTGTTGATTTTGATTTATACGGATTCACACCACCAGAAGAATTTTTCAAATACATAGATGGATTTGCCGTCCTGATCTGGTGGTACTCAATATTACCAACACAGAAATTGATAGAACCACCTACATGCGGTCCAGAAGCACTTGCTGTACTTAGCACTATATCAAGGTCATCAGCAGTGCCATATAAAGCCATACATAAACACACTAGTGGATGACATTGCTGTCTGTTGTTCAAAATATTTTAACAATTTATAATGGTATGGAAGATCTCATGCTGCTGGGGACAGAGGCAAACCTGGTCCCAGTGATTTTGATTTGTCAGCGTATGTGACAAACGATGAGCTTGCTAATCTTATGAACATCACTGGGGTTGACAGAGATGAAGTTGTTGTTTTCCAGGATCAGTCTGAAAGGTTAAAGACAAGCAATATTAAGTGGGTCGATATTATCCAGTGAGTTTTAGGTGTGACCACTGATAACATTGTGGTACTAACCAATGGTGGAAGAATCAGAGACTCAAGCAATATCAATTACGATGATCAGAAATGAGAACAATAAAGATGCTGCTAAAACTGGCGATAAAATGACCGGTGAACTCAACATGAATGGAAAACGATTTGTTCTTCTGACAGAACCAGCATCAGATGATGATGCTGCAATGAAGAAATACACAGAAGACAATGATACCATGACTGATAGTAAATTAGCCATGTTACGAGCTGAGTATGATGCTCAGGTAATTGCATTTATGGGTCTTCGCAGAAACTTTCAATGACTTGACAAAATCACCTTTGATTTCTTTGGAAATATAATGGTCGTCAACGTGAAGCTTGTCAAAATTAACACAAAACTCTGTGATCTAGCCAACGTTACAAAATCAATCACCATGATCAACAAGGTGCTCACAGATATCCCCAACATCACTGCACATGTCAGAAAGATTGAAATGGGTGTATTTCATACGGCCCTCATCATCAACATGGTATATATGGTCGGGTCTGAATCAGCAACATGGTTAAAACAAAATAACTCAATCAAACATACTACTGAGGTCACTGACATGTACAGACTATCAGTGTTCAGCTCTGCACTATTTAGTATATTTATGACATATCAACATATCTAAATTTTCTGGAACCGTGTCAGTCGTTCTAAATCAAAATACCAAGGAAACATTCATACTGGATCCCAAAGATGAAGAATTAAATTTGGCAATGTACTGGTGGTGTCTTGAATTTGTCATGCGAACACCTCAACTGATTACTTAAAACTTATATAGCGACAATGAGTCAGATATAATCAAGTATGTGAGTGGCTGGCATCACAGAAAAAAAATCATCAACCAGCATATGACAAAACAGCAGCAATATAGCAGACAAGTCATTGTCATCGACAATGTTGTATATGTGGTGTCCGTGCTAGTCACTGTAATGACAATGTTAATCAGTATGTTATAGGTGACATATGTGATAGCACCAGCAGTTGAAATACGATTGGCTGGTGCTGTCGGCATTGCTGGTATTCTTAACAGTTGAGACTGGAGGCATAGGAAAGACTTGAGATGGCAGAGACTTGCGTTCCTGTCCCAACTGTGATTATCAAAGTTTCCTGACATGTTAAATATTTCTGAGATAGAAAACAGGTAAAGGAAGTGTGAAAAGTAAAATGTGATCGTTGATTCTTTCCTGATAGTGGTAATGCAATCTGTATAATCTGCACAGGTCTGCTTGTTTGCTATCAGTAGTTCACTTGAGTCTTGGTGTTAATCCTCACTGACCAGTGCTTCATTTTTTGCAGCTTAATATTTCAGCAATATATGCTAAAAAAAATGCCAGTGACTAAGAAGTGAATGGATACGGGTATTGCACAAAAGTTGTCATTAATGCAACAATGAAAACAGGATAAGGAAGCATTTGGAAGAAGACAGAGTAAATGACTTTCACTTCCGATTGCTAATATGGCTTTGTAAACACTCAGGATAAACTCCAGCTACAGTTCTAATGAAGAAAATAAAAAGTGATTAGAGGTTTATTTAAAAACAAGGATGCAATTGTAAAATTATTATTATCATCATTATTATTATATTTTTAACCCAGGCCTTTCGCATCTTGGTCCTTTCTGACCTGTTACTGGCCTTTCTGGACCAGGTCTTTTTAACCCTGGCCTTTTCCGTACTGGGCTTTTCTGACCTGACACCAGTAAATTGTAGTTTTGAACTAATATGCTGGCTGTGGGTCACATTAAAGGGGTAGCCTTTATTATGGGGTACTTTTAAACACAAACGTGTCGGTGCCAAGGCATTCTGGCCATAAAAAGTGGGTGGCCACTGGTCAGGGGTGCTATTAATGAAGGAGACTGCTGTACTACTATGATGTGAAGTCACAATCTCCGATAATCAGTTTGGTTTTAAAAACCAGCATTCAAAAGATTTATGCCTCTAAGCCTTTATGGAAACTATGAACTATTACAGTATGTAGAACATGGCAGGTTGGTGTTTGCATGTTTTTAGATGCTAGTAAGGCATTTGATAGGGTCAATCATTGGACACTCTTTAAAAGGTTGCTTGATATTCAAATACCTGTTTACATAGTTTATAATTTAGTTAACTGGTATGGCAAACAGCTGTATTATGTGTGTTGGGGAAGAGTGATATCCAGCTCTTTCCATGTAACTGATGGGGTGAGGCAGGGAGGTATTCTTTCCCCTTTGTTATTTAATATATACATAGATGAGATGGGGCAAATTACTCTACATGTCTTACATAATTTCATTCTTATCAATACCAGACAGAGTCCATTGTGACAGTCGTACATAAAATATCTATGATCTTTCAGGTTTAAAATGCTTTTATTTTATATCTATATTTTAATTTAGATGTACTGACCATGCAGTCTGAAATAATTGAATGTTATCTTTTCTTTCTTATTGATTCAGTTTATCTTAACCCTGATGGGGACATATAGTTTTATAGCACATGATCCCACAGGGCTAAATTTTTTTAAGAAATGAAAATTGCATTCTTCTTTTAAATTGTATGTATTTTAATTAGACTTGCAGTATTCTGATTTCTTTCTAGATCTAATTTTGAAGTACTGCTGAAATGGGCATTGAACAGCATTCTTTTTAATTATGTCCATCCAGCATGTACATCAGACTCATATTAACACCATTTTCAGGTTCAAAATCCCTCACTGGCATCGCCATTAACACTTTTTGAGCTCCAATAATCAGGTATACTTCACAACTTCAAAAATTACTGTCATCATCACTATTATCAACCAGTATCTGCTGAATGAAATCATTATCTTTAGATGAACCATGCTGGGAATCAGCCATTTGGGGTTTTCTAGGTAGCCCATATTCTGAATACAAACTTGTAATGCTTCCTTGATGCAAGGTTTACACTACAACACAACGTTTGTTCCAATCAAATTTAGTTTAACAACTATTCATGTCAAGCTGAAGAACCCAGATGTGAAAATAGTTGCCTACCTTAAAAGCAGATGTCACGACATGCGCTATGATACCTCTACTTGCATCACTTATATCATGACAAGCACTTTAAGGGTGAATGGTTAAATAAAAATTGTATACTGTGTTGGTATATTTTCATGTGCATGACTTCCAATGAATTTGTGGGAGTTCTCATGCAACACTGCTCTTCAAGTGCACTTCATACAAATTTTGCACAGTGCCTTGTTATCATCTCTATTTAAGTACTTTACAGCTCAACTGATGACCATTTCTGAGTGAAGTCTCTCTGTTATTGTCATGCACTGAATCAGCTACATTAAGTTCTGATTGGTGGTTACGGTTTACCCTGGACTGAATCAAATAATAACCACAAATGAGAACTGAATGTAACATATTTCACTGCATGACACACCTGTAGTGTAGCTTTCAAATTCAACTGATATTGACAAGATAAAAATCAACAAAGAAACTTTGCATCAAAGTGGTTATTAAATCATGAATAAAGTACTTTATCATACACATGGAACACATTTGGAAGGTCTCTTTGATGCTGAACATGTTGTTGGAATAAGATATTTAGTATGGATTTGGGGGGGGGAAACAAATTATGAACTAGGTCACTTTGTGTTAATTTGTAGATGGTGAGTGAGTGCTGTCAATAGTCTGTTTTGCTTTTAGTGACAAAAAAATTATTGCCTGTACCTCATTTTAAAGAATAACAAGGCAAGTGACGAATAATTATTGATGACTGCTGAAGAGTAAAAAAACTTTCATATGATAAGCATTGTTCTGTATCAATTCTCCATCTCTTTTATAAAAGAAGTATCAATGCATTGATATATCAATGAATCATTTCACCCCAATATCATTCATATGTCCTGCTGGTATTTAGATATTTCTCATTGATTGCTAAATCAGGGAACAATGTCATTATTGCATCATAATACTGTCCACTATTTTCTACAGTTTCTAGCTCAATGCTATCTAGCTTTAATAAAATGACATCACCACATAATGCTGCTCATATTGTGCTATTATGAATTCAGTGGTAGAAGACATTCCTTAATATCCTTTAAACAAGTCACTGCATATAATTGGTGATTGTTTAAAAGGGGTAACCCCTAAAGCAGTTCAGCTGTATTTTATGCTGGAGTGAATTCAATTAAAAAAGCATCATTCAAGTAACCTTTATGACTCAGTGTGTTGGTTGGCTTCAGTCTTTTAGAACCTGGCATCAGTTTCAATCAAAAAAAGAAAAATCCTCAAAATGAGATTTTTAAAACAAATCTCACTATAAAACTCAAGAAAATATTGGAAATTTTCATATGAAGCTGAAATTAAAGAAACAAATAAAACCTATTTTGTAATTTCAGAACTGTAAAATCTGGGAATGTTATTAAAAACAGTGGAGAGGTTCCTGAAATTGTCCACAGCAATAAAAAAATGGTCCTTTGGACAATTCAAGACAGCATTTTAATCCTTAATGTTTGTTACATGTTCAGTTAAAAATTTATTGCTGAAACCAAAGCAATAAGATTATAATTATGACTTATAACCTGGAAAAGATCTGAAATGTTTAATGAAACAAAACAAAATCCCCACCTATATGATGCAACTGAAGGACAAAGTTATATGTCAAACAGGAGCCATAACTCTTGTAAAAAATTTTACAAGTCTACACCTGAACAAGATCTTTTTGATGTAAACTCTAATACCAAATTCTGCTTCAATTCATGGTGCTAAAGCTATTGAGTGGAAAAATATTAATGACAAAATAAACATGACATGGTGGACAGACATGGGTAACACTATCATTATGTCCCATCAATGACAGGGCAGGAGCATAAAAATATAGGTGGTTGCCACTAAGTTTCACATGCTTGCATGCAGGATCAAACCCAGGACTGCAGAAATGAAAAGCAAGTCTGTTACCACTCCACTATCCAGACCTTCTAAACTGCAAATTGATACTGCAGAAGCTGCATACAGACTATCAACAACCATGCTTCCAATCAAATTTGCACAATCCCCAAAACTGAGTATGTTCTTTTCCCCAAAGATTAACACAATATTTTCTGTGGAAATTTCTATACAGATGGTAAATGAAAGAGCAGTGATGCATTTAATCCCCAAAGCAAAATGATTTGTTTGCTTGATGAATGAAGATAATTGTGTTTTACATTACTTTTGGTATGCCGGGGTTATCCAACCACTCCTGTGTTATGTTTTCTGTGCTAACTCCCTGAAGTCTGAAAAAAAAAGCCATGAAACCAAAATGGAATGATGATATGCACTTAACAGAATGTTACTTGCAATGCATACTTTAAACAGAACAAATTTCAAAAAGAAAAGTTGGATTTGTGCACTATACATAGCAAAAAAAATTTTATCAATGGGCAAAACATTTTAGTCCAATTGGAGCTTACATCAAATTAGTATTTAAAATTACATGTAACCTTGAGGCATGTCCTGAAATGATTATTTTTACATAGAGGTATTAATACCATAATGGACAAATAAAAAAATTCTGTCTTGAAGGTTATAATGTGTGCCACAAAGGGTATCCATGGTATACCTTACACATCTTTAAACCTTTCCAACAATTTTCCTAGGCCAGTCCCAAATTCATTTGCTTAAGAGAATCTTTACTTTGAATAAGTTTTATAATAGTCTGAAACATTACCATTACAGGTAAATAATTTTAACTGAAAAAAACTTAATGCATCAAAATCTTATCAAAATCCAAGTGCTGTATTTCTAGCTCTAATATATATTTCATATTATTATATGCTTATGTTTCATCAATTAACTTTATATTGTCAGATTCATGTTGTATTTTTCCATACTGCATGGCTTCATAATGCACAACACGTGTCTAAAAATAGTATAGTGTATTAGGAACTACTATGTAACAAACCATGTACATGCATGTCATAGATGCTTTAGCTTTTGATTGATTAGATTTGTTTGTGAATGAACTAAACAAGCTGTTTTGTCTATTTGAAAGGTGATGATATAGTTAACAATGTGGACAAGTTCACCGAGTAAAATGATATTCTCACTGTCAATAACAAACATGAGATGCAGTAATTGAAAATACTATTCTGATCATTGAAACAGTTATTTAGGAGAAATATTCATAACTTTTTGCAAATAGAATGGTTCAGACTATGATCAGTGCTTGTAGGGCCTAAAAATATAGCATAGAAAAGTGCATTGAGGCCATTAGGACTATCACATATATATTGAGATGTACCATTTTACAAGTCTGTCAAAACACTAAATTTGAGAAAAAAATGCAACTGAAGGTTTTGGTAGGAAACTAACAGCCTCTGAGCCAATAAGCCAAGACAATGAAAAAGTATTTTTTCCGCTGGCTAAAAGGGCTGTCATACAACAGCTGCTTTGCAATTTTCCCCATTTAAGTCTTCTGATACAATGTTAGGGTAGTGATAGAAGACATAAACTATGATGCAGGTCATAGCTGGGGTCCTTCCAACAGCAAGCATGCAAGTGACAGGGCATAAACATGTCTCCTCTAGCTGGTAATTAGAATGGTAATAAATATGCTTACATTTATGCATCTTGAATTTCCTCAAAATGTAGTCTTAATTACCTCTGCAAATTTGAATGGCATTACCCATATCATGGAAAATCTGATACACACTGAAACTGTACTGTAATTTGGACTACAATCTCCTGACTGCACTGAACTGACCCAATAAATCTAGTCCATCGAATGCACAAAAGCAGACCAACTGGAAGTTTTTTCAATGTGCATAATGACTCTAAATTTCAGTTTTAAGTAGACCAAAACGAGAATTTTTTAAATATTAATGTGATGCATGCAACAAAGTTCAAAGGTCACTTGGCGGTGCTATGTGCACATTAATATTGTTGTTTTGTGTTGATGATCTATGGTTGTGCATTTATTTTGAAATACAGCATAAATTCAATTACTTTGTTTTTTTGTACTGGATTCCTTTATTTTTAAGCCTTAGGTGGGAAAATGAAATGAGTATATAAATTACTGCATTTGTATGGGAAAATACAAACTCATTTTTTCAGACCAATACTTCAGTATTACTCAGAAAAAAACTCGTTCATATTTTCCCATACAAATGCAACAACCTATATATACAGAACAAAATGAGATGCCTTGGCCAGAATGAAGAAAAAATAAAGATATAACAACAACAGCTTACTTTAATTCTTATCGTCCAAGACTTATTTTTGGACCTGATCAAATAAAACTCACCATATGACTTTACTGGAAATGCATTATTTATGTGTTACTTATTGCTGAGATAGAAACTTAGCTGTTCACCAATTATTAAGTAATTTTTTTTTTTTTAAGTACTGTGGAATAAAACAATGCTGTTGGGTGAAATTCTAAAGTATAGTTTTCTGCTGAAAGAACAAATTTTTGAGTTTGAGAGGAAACTTGGAGGGATAATACTAACACTTAAATGATAGCAAACTTGGAACCAAAAATGACATATTTTCTGGTAATTTTAATAATTAACTATTAAAGGTTTCTTTTTTCACAACTCATTATACCACCTTTGAATGCTTTTCTATTGAATTTCATAAAGATATGGCCACCATGTTAATCTTAAAAAAAACCAATGTATGGCAAGAGACATTCAAATTTCTGAATATCAGAGAAGCCAATTTTTTTTCTAGTAAAAAATATGTTTCTTTCACAATACTTACTGAATCACAAGTTAAGAAGAACTACTAGCACCTCACAAATCCAGCTCTTCCAGGCTAAAACCTTTGCGCTGAAAAATAAAAGTTATCTACTCACCCAGGTGGCTGTTAGAGTGATCTGCCATTGATACTGGGTTTGGCACCAAATTCCATGAATTTTTCAGTTACTACTCGAGTGGAAAGCATGCTCTCTATATGCTACTGCATGGAGCCTGGGAGGATATATATGTATTATTGAAGAAACATAATTTACTAGAAAAACCTAGTTTTTCTTCAAATACGTTACCCAATCATACCTTAGAAGAATAGGTAAGACGTGGATAGGGATACATCCCTTTAACCCAGAGAGACCATCTCAAGTCATTTAAGGTATATGAGACAGCTTCTAGAAAATCAGAACAGAGAATAGATTCCACATGTCAGGGAGCAGCTTCACAAGGGAAAAACTTTTCCTCCCTCAAATCCAGCACTATGCTGGTTAGACAACTACATAAACTGGGTTCATGAAACACTAAATTGGCTATAGTACACAGGAAGAGTTTAGCAGCATAATGCGAGTCATGGAACTGGACAAAGTTTGTTCTTCTGGTGGCTGATACTGTATGATTGATTGTGGTCAAGGCCCATTACGATCACAGGTATATAGCTGAATCCAATCATGAGGGAACAGGGCCATCTTGTCTGGCATGATGTTTTCCAGTTCTTGAGGCTGGGATGAGATACGGGATATTGATCCACATGGCCAATCTAAAATTCTGATATATGAGATGGTAACTGAAGCTGTCATTGCTCTCTATCTCAATCAACTAGCAAGTGATATGGTTTTGAACCCCTGTGTTCCATCAAGTGTGCTTCTGCCCCTTCTGTGCTTCTGCTCCTTCTCCTTTAATACTCCTAGAATTGTCACCCATTGACTTCTGTACATAATATACAAGTCTGACATGTATGCATGGGATGATAAATGGAGTAAGCTACACATGTAATATGGTTGTCAGTCTGGTCTAGTAGTGTCAGATCAGGCATTTTGGCTTTTTCCCTATTTTTGAGTCTGACACAAAGCTGCAGTTGCTATCACCCATGACTTGGCAAGCAACCCATGGATGATTAATCCATGAAAGTAGTCAAAACATACACATGTCCTTTGGTTTGTATACAGCTACTATACAGCCAGCAGTGCTGAATTGATGCTTCTATGCTTACCATTACTCAACTGTTCTTGTTTGCAAAACTGCAACTGCATTATTTCTTATATGTGCTCAGAGTTGTCTGTGATTTCCCATCTGTCAGCACAATCTCGAACTCAGCCATCTTAATTATTTTATCTTTGATAGCCACCAAATACAGTTACTAATCATGTTGAAACTGCTTGGTGTGCTGCACGCAGCTCTGATATAGACACATATTCATGAATGTGAATGTATCAAAATTAGTTTGCTAAATTGTTAGCAGGGACACCGGTTACTATCAATAGAGCCCCAAGAATAATTCTGATTGGTGCACCTATGATTCCAGCCACACCAATACCAACAGCTACTGCTGTGGCAAAATCGCAAATAGTATCTATGATGAAACGTGCGAGTTTGTACATCACAATCAATGCGGTTTACTTGGTGAGGTGATTTCATCTCACAGCTGTTGCTCCACTTTCATCTTTTTATGTTGGTAACATTGAGGGTCTATCATAGTTCTTCTATTAATAATACAATCGCGTATTTCAATTGCTTGACTAAAAGATCCAGCCCAGACTCATCTCATGCACTTCTAACTGATTATGTTTTTTTTACTGGCACAACTGTCACACAATTATAGAACACCTCTGGCTTGGGAATATATAAATTTCTGGTGATTGTGCATTCTGGGAGTTTTGCATCCTTTTCATTTAAAAACACAGACTATGCCTGTACCGTTTACATCTGATGATCATCTTTGCCCAACAAATGTTATCTGAACAAGTGCATCCTTGAGGAATAACACTTTCTCTTCTTAACAGAGTCAATGTTAGTGTAAAATATTTGTTCATGAACTTAAATGAGGTGCATACAGTGGTGAATACCACTTTACCATTAGAGAAACAATCCCAGAATGTTTTTAATCTGGTGATTAGGTCAAGTTGGGGCATTTGCCTCTGCGATTATTACAAGCTGACCTTGAGTTGGTTGTGGCACTTGAAGATCAACATCATGCCCATCTTGATCCACAAGAATAAAATGAACATGCATCAGTTAATTATAATGACATGGAAGATACAATGATGCTTCACGCATAAGCAATATCAAATCACCTGGTTCCATGCTTGCCAAACAGTATATAACCCTGAACAACTAATCCTGTCATTTCAGACCTGCTTTCATAACAACCACTGACAGTGTCACAAGTTAAATTGTTCTGCATCTGAGGTAATCTTCACAATGTCAGGCACAATATGACGTTCCATACATAAACATCATTTATATGTTGTCAGACCACCCTAAAACTGATCTTATTAACGACCATGCAATGGTGCTGAATCAAATGAAATGACAGAATTGAGTGCGAGTTCATTTGCATGTATATAAATTTTAGGTTCCTTATCAGTCAGCAATTTGAATCTTCATTAAATTTCTGCATTAATCATTTCTGGGTCATACGCACTGGCAGGGAGTTCAATAGTATTCCAGGTGGCACCATTGTTTGCTGAAAACACAAATGAGTTTTATTATTCACAGACAGACCAACAAGTAGTTGTGATCAGATATTAGGCCAAATGTAATACATTTTCAGCAATGCAAGTGTGATTTCAAAAAGATATGTTTGATTCCCCAGCAGTAATAAATGCAGAAAAGTAACAATGAATTCTGGTTTCACTGATGAGATTGTAACCACTGAGGTAACATTCTGGGTTGTAAAACAACAACCTGTTACACTGTAGGTATCAATTTCATTGCGCAGTTACATTTTGCTATCCACCATGTTTGCTCACAAACTTGAGACCAAACTTGATTACTCTCCTATTACATTGCAGGGGACAGGGGTCAAGTTACCCAGCTCTAGAGTTTCCATCATATTCCATGAAAATCAATGGAAAACGCAGAAAAATTCTAGCATGGAAAACGCTGGAGCATTTGGACTAATATTCCAGCCTCTGTCCAGGTTAGGCTGGAAAACCCTGGACAAATTTTAGCATGGAAAACACTGGAAAATTCTAGTATGGAAAACGCCGGAGTATTTGGACTAATATTCCAGACTATGTCCAGGGTAGGCTGGAAAACCCTGGACAAATTCTAGCATGGAAAACACTGGAAAATTCTAGCATGGAAAACGCTGGAGTATTTGGACTAATATTCCAGGCTATGTCAAGGGTAGGCTAAAAAAACCTGGACAATTCTAGCATGGAAAATGCTGGAAAATTCTAGCATGGAAAATGCTGGAATATTTGGACTAAAATTCCAGGCTATGTCCAGGGTAGGCTGGAAAACCCTGGATAATTCTAGCATGGAAAACGATGGTAAAAGCTGGAAAACCCTGGACAATTCTAGCATGGAAAATGCTGGAGTATTTGGACTAATATTCCAGGCTTTGTCCAGGGCAGGCTGCAAAACCCTGGACAATTCTAGCATGGAAAACCCAGGACAACACTAAAATTGAGCTGAAAATCCCTGAAATTATTTCATGAAAACAAGAGATTTTAACAGCATTGCAACTTTCATTTGATGACAATTTCAAGAGGAACTTGATCCAAGTTACCCCAACCAACTCCTCATATGGACTGAGGTATTTAGTAACTTTTGAACAAGGAAAGAAAAATTAAAAACTATACTTGTCATTGGTAGCTTAATAGGCTGTGCACTGGATTCAGTAGATAACATGGCTTAAGTTGTAATAAATGTTGTTACACTTCTACTGGTGCATCCTAAAATCCAGATTACTGGCTCCTTACATCATCCGAGTTTCTAGAAATATGTACTCCTACTCTTGTTTTAGTTTGAATTTATTCTAAAGCAATCTTAATGACAAAATAACAGAAACTCACATTAATTTCTCTCTCAATTTTAATAGTTTTTAATAAAAAAGTATGTCACAAGTGTTTTCTCATAGTTCATTCCCCACATTTCTTATTTATCTGTTGTCACCACTGGAGTCTGTGGAAGTGATGGTATTCTTGATGGTTTAACCAAATCACGAAGCTTCTGCCTCACCATAACCTCCCCAATGTTATACTTCTCCTTGATGATTTCTGAAATACAAATTAATGTGTATTAATCAATAGAATCCAGCAAGATTTCAAATTTAGTTCAATCACATATATATATATATATAGAGAGAGAGAGAGAGAGAGAGAGAGTGAGAGAGAGAATGAGAGAGAGTTATGCCTGAAACATTTCATGCAATTACAGTACATTTAAAATCCTTGTGGTTGGTAATTCTAATGAGGCACTTGGCTTGATGACTAATTTAACAGACTTGAAAACCTGGGCTTTCCATCACAAATTAAATGGACTACCTAACTGCTCCTGTGGTCTAAGTAGTTTAAGAGCGCCTGCCATGAGTGTGAACCCTCAGCAGAGTCATACCAAAGACTTATAAAAAATGGTACTAGTAGCTGCCTCGCTTGGCGCTCAGCATTAAGAGGTTAGTGCTAGGACTGGTCAGCCTGGTGTCAGGATAATGTGACTGGGTGGGAGACATTATGCTACATGTCTGTGGCATGATATCCCAGTGCTAGACATCACTATAAACTACCACACTGCAGACATCGTAGCGATATGACTGAAAATTTGTTAAAGCTATGTTACTAAACACCTAAATCACTTCAAATCTCGTCTCAAAAGTTACCCAATAAAAGCACAGCAAAACCTCTGGTCCTTATTTGGGACTGAGTTTCTTTTTCTTAATCAAACCCAGGAATATCAAGCAATTATGTTAATAAAAGTTGTAACAAAACTGGAAAGACTAAAACAAATTGTCTTTTTGTTGAGTGCATGTAGAGAACAGTGTAACAGAATGTGACACATCAGGGTCAGTAAATTATTAGATTCTCATGGCATTTGGACAAAGGTGCAATGGCATGACATGTAAAAGCCGCACGTCACTTCATATGTGGCTTAGAAGTCTAATAGTTGTGTCCAGTTTTCTGGCAGTTTAATAATTTAGATGGAGGTTTCATCTACTTTCAGTTTCTCCTGTACGCAAAAAAGCTTTCTTTGCTATTTTGTTTACCAATAATGCTGGCCAAAATGTCATATTTCAATGAATTGATGTGCTATATGGATAATGTTAACATAAACCATGTGAATTCTTTTTATATGTTATTGCATAGAAATCCAACATATCACCTTTAAATTCTTAAATCTTACTGCATCTGATATGATCTTGATATGATCTTCCTTAATAATAGTCGAAAACCTCATATGACATTGGAACCAATTACTTTACTAATTTAGCAGATGAAATGAATTTGTTACAGAGTAGTCTTGTACCTGCTAAATATAGGAGAAACATGAGACGGAACCTTTAGATGTCACCTACTCAAGTAATAAGAAAACAATGGTCTAAAATGAGAGAAGTTTTTTTGGAAACATTTAAGTTCTACAGTATGAATTTACAAGTCATTATTCAAAGCATTTCAGAATATCTATCAAGCACCTTGAAGATGAAATTATTTCTTACACACTAAGTGTAAAATCTGACCTTTGTATAACCACCATATGTTTTTGTAAGTCCTGGACATTCAATTCTGTTGCTAGAATTACACCCAGTTTGTCTTTCAGCCAGAACATCAGGTGTATCTTTAACAGATTCCTGTCAAGATAGTTTAAATAAACTTAATTGGGTTTTTCCCTCTTAAGGTAAAAAGTATATGTGTTACCATTCGTCAGACCATCCCTGTCTTTTGTTCCCACCAGGCTAAATTTTTTGTAAAAATATCCCCCAAACTGATGTATGCATCTGAGATGGTTCCGCCCAGTACCTGAAGTGCTTAGTACATTATATATACTAATCATTATAATATATATGACGTTTTTTAAACAAGTACCTGCCTGCCCTAATTTTAAAACCAGTGCAATAGGAAACGCATTTTTGCCTAGTCAATAATGAGCCGATTCAAAAAGCCAGAATTTACCTTAAATATCTGTAAAATGTTGTAATATTAAATCCCCTTCATGAAGTTTTGAAAGAATTTAATAACTAATTTTTAACATACAAAAACAATTATACTCAAGTAGGTAATTGTAAGAAACTTTTGCAGTTGCTTTTAGAAAGATGGTGGTTTTACGCTTCGGTTCCTGAAAAGGGACTAAAAAGTGCCTGAGGTAATTTCTCCACAATGAAACTTAGGGCATCATCATGTGCTGCAAATGATTAAGTCCAAATATTTTTTTATGACTTTATCAAAATATCTTGAAATCACATAGCTCACAGACGTTTCAGAAAACACGGTTTACACCTATGAATATTAAAAACAATTTTTGATTCATCATAAGTAACATCTTTAAGTGACCTAACACTTCACATTCACAACATGCATTTCAGTTTGAAAGTAGAGGAAGTGCTTAATATTAAATACAATAACAATTGCTGATGTCATAAACTAGGATATATGTGTCATTCAAGTCTTATAAATTTAACTTTTATCTTTATTACATCCCTTGTAAAAAAAAAATTTAAATTTGAGTCAGCAGGAAAAAATAGGGTCAGTCAAGTAACCAAAACCACAAATGCTTTTTTATTTGGTCTTTCCATAAAACTGAAAGCTCTACTTGCACTGTCAGCCTGGAGTACAGTCCTAATATTTCAACACTTGTTATGTGTTCAAAATATGCTTCATCAAAAAGAATTTATAGTGGATAAAAATAGTTAATTATGGTGTAAACAGATTCAGATTTTTTCTGATATAATCATTATTTATTAAATCTGATTTATTCATATCAACAAAAGTTATGTTAAAATCAGTTTATTTGTACCCCAAAGTAATAGTCTCTATTCATGATACCTATTATTTCTTTTGTCAACATTGGATGTTGATCCACCAGGAACACTGACTTCAGGAGCATCAGTTGTATATTCAATAGGGCCATCCACTGTCCATCCATTGGCAGCAAAGACTGAAGATTGATTAGGATCACTGTCCACAGAACCATCAGAAACAGTCATTGTTGAGTCAACATACTTCTTCAATTCCATCAGTTCTAGGTCATTTGCAATGTTAACCTGAAATGGCATCATGAAGTGAAATATTAAGTGACTATTTGTTCAAATCTTGGCACAATGGTATCCAAATTCTGGTTGGAATGGACAGGAAATGCACAAGAAACAGACATTCAACTATAAATATAGGCTTTCATGACAATTCCATTAAGCAAACAAGAAAAAAGAAAAATGATTATTATAATAATCCTATACATGTTCTAAAAAGGGAACAACTTGAATAAAACAAAATAGTTGCAAACACTTGCTGGCAATCATGCCTTCAAAGTTTGGTGAGAATGGCCCTTTTTCTAAGTTTTGAAGATCAGGAGACATAATCAAAAGTTTACTGACAGATGGACAGATGACACCACAGCATAACACAGACATATAAACATGAAAACACTATAATACCAGTTTTGTCTCCGAGTTTCCAGCTTTTTTTACTTGGTCTTCCCTTTTGGGATACTGTTGTCTTCTGTTTCTTATTCTGTAAAATGTAGAAAATCCCTTTTTAATTTGCAACCCAAAACCTCTTGCATGCATCAGTTGTCAGTAAATACATTGTATCATCTATATACACTCATAATTTTTTTCCATTCAAATGTAAATAATAGCATTAAACATCTTAATATTATACTGACTGGTGGTTCCTTTTCTGATATATGTTTATTGCATACATATAGGTACATACAGATTAAAATAACATTTTTTTACAAGCCATCTGATCTTGAATTATTTTTTATCAGAGTAACCATACATAAATAATAATTTAACTGACTAACAAAAGGGCAATATATTGTTTAATGTCAAAATATAAACAAAGCATTGTCTTGAAGTTAACATTTAAAAAAATGTAGGATTTATAGGCATATATTGCAGTTCAAAATTTGTTTAAAAAGTGACAATTGTTAATTAAAACAGAAAATAACAAGCCTGCAGTGTTAATCTAAGGGCATGTCTTTAAACACAGATTAAAATTATACCTGTCGTTTTTTTCATCCTTTCCATCCATAGGATCCTTCTGACTTTCTGGTATGGATGTATCACCTTTGCTGCAAGATTAGAAAATCATGTCAGACTTCAAAATTAGCACCTGACAACAATTCCTTGAACTGTAAATCTGTGCTTGAGCCTGTGAAACTTTCCCAGAGATTTACAGTGATTTATGATATAGAAGGAATAAACAGAAATGTTCAAGGCATGTGAAATCTACACCTTAATTTCTGTGAATGTCATCTGCACATGTAAATGAAAATTAAATAGAAAAGGATTAACTGAGCCACTCACCATTTTAAATTTATGATATACAGCTATATTTATATAGGCTCATGTGATAATTCGATCATAACCAGTAGGTATAAGCTGAGTACTAATGCTCTGATGGCTGGATTTGTGTCCAGTGACTGTCAATAGACCTTCTAAAAACAAAAAAAACATTTGCAAACTTATTGCTCACAAACTGCATTCACATAAGAGGAAAAGTCATTAAAACTCCAGGTAGTTAATGTTCAAGACATTTGAATTTGAAGACAACAGTTATGGTATTACCTCACACTTGCTTGATACAAATTAAAAGACCGAAGAATTTCAATGAAGCTGTCACCATCAAGTTGTTTACATATTGTGCCTTGCAACTTTTTTCTGAAATTAAAGGACACAAACTAAACAAGTATTTTTGGTGAGGAAAATTTATAATCATTTGCAACAGTTTACAGCTGTACATTCTCATTAATTATACAATAAATTACTTTTAAATATTACTGAACTAGCTAAATATAAATTGGATAGGCAGCAGCAGGGAAGGTGAACAGACAACTTGGATAATGAACATGTTTGCCTGAAATGAAATATATTTTTTGCTTACAAAATATGTCCCTGACCAGATTGTAAGATAGTTATTGTTTTTCAATCCGAGCAAACGTGTGTGAAATCAATATGTAGGGTACACCCTCTCTGCTGCTAGGGCATTTATCGTTGACTCGCCGATACATAAATAAGATACAAGGAGTTTTCTACAATTAAACAAACGAACATATTATAATGAACAACTGTGTGTGGTTGTTAAAGACTTCTGTAGTCTGTAATAAACGATGTCGTGGAGAATACTGCTCTCAGCATAATCGGCTCGTGAAAAAATCTCCTGGTTTGCAAATCTGTCTCAAATGCGGATTGGCATCTCGTGCTGTTATATGCACCAAATGCGGAGGTAACAGATGCAGCGCATTACTACATTATTACCAACACAGAATTCCATGGCGAGGTTTTATCAGAGACAATCCTCCAACCGCGCGTGAATACTTACATAATTACTTTAAAGTACTTCCTGCAGTGATCGATCTTGAAGAAGATCAAAAAATAATAAATCAACGAGAACAAAAAGAAAGGGAGGAGTTGGAAGAGTATAGGATGATCGAGGAAGCAAGGCGAATAAAAGAGATCTGTAAAAAAATAAGATGCACTCCCCAGAATTACATCGCAAGATTGAAAAAAAAATGTACAATACAAGATAACTGTGATGATTCTAGAATCACTGATAATTCCTCAGATAACAAACCATCAGATTAACAATATCAACACTGTATCATGAAATGCAGATTCGTCACATTTTCTATAATAAATATTAATGAATGTGACGATTCTGCATCATGCTAACGAAGCCTCAGATTAACAATATCATGACTGTGTTGAGAGACAGTCTCTAAGAATGTGCCACCTCAACATGGGTTTCTTCATGAACATCTCTAGAATTATTGATTCTATAATCATCGATTTCAGAAACGAAGTTTCCTGAGACAGAGTCAGAATCATCGATTCTAAAAACTTCATTTCTTAACAAGTACTGATTTACATATTCCTCTGCTGTTGGTGGAGCATCTTTATGAGACATGTACTTCGGTTTTCTCTTATTATAATAAAGTAACGTCACTCTGTATCTATTACCACCACACGCTGTGCAAATTTGAATCCTTCCTCGCACTCCATTACCACAGCGCAGACACGGTCTATTTCCTCTTGATCCTGTCTTTAGCATATGATTGTGATGGGCGCAGTATTCTTCTCGGTATGATTTTCCACATGTCCGAGTCGATCCTTGAACTATCCAAGAACAATTATTGGGTCCTGTCTGAAATGGCATTCTATATAATAATAATAAAATAATTAATTTTAATTAGAAATATATCTGTATATAATATTATAATAATGACAGAAAAAATACAACCCACTTCACTATACAATGATATTATTTCAAGCGAAAATAATTCGTCTCTTGAAAATATTAAATTTTATAATACAAAATATGATGCTATCGAGAGCTTCAACGTGTATTATGAATCATCAAACTGTTTATCATCTAACGATGATATTTACAAGCAGGGAATAATTATTCAGCATTTTAATAAATTTCATGTTTTCTCAGACGATGATGATTTTGACAGATTCGCTGGGAACTTTATTAATGAGTCTTCGGTAACTGAAATAATTCCAAAGTTCAGGCTTAGATATCCAGTGTTTGATCTCGACACTAAGTATGTGCGTAGAACAATTGAGTATCTACATAGTGATCGCATAGACATCCAACCAACAGACGTACTAATTAACACTGATGATGTTATCGATTATTTCGCTACGTTATGTTCGTGCGATCGCGAAAAGGTATTCTTGTTTGAAACTAACAGCGGCTATCATGTTCTCTGTAAATCAACACCAGTAACATTCGATCAACAACGATGTTTAACGAATCGTGCAGGTAATGAAAAGAATCCCAACTGGAAGGTTGATCGACAAGCTGGTCTTCATAGTATTAAGCTGAATAATACGCGATCCCACAAACCGGGTAAACAAACGCTATGTAAAAAACTAATTTCTCATAATGATTATTTATCTGCCAGTGAATTACTCGTCTGCCCGACTTGTATTCAACCTTATCATGTTGAGATTAAAATCCCCAATCATGATACAGCCAATGATATAAATATCTGTGAGGAAATTCCACCAGCAGACATCGTTAGTATATCCACGATACTTACTGGCAGACCTGATCAGCTCATCAGCGCCGTTAATGTTACCAAAAATAGATTTACTATATCAAGAGAACCAGGACATATGTGTAACATCTGTGAACGCAGACACGGATATGATGAGATACGTGATTATATCGAAGAGAAGTGCGATAACTGCCTCGTGTATATCAATGATGATAATTATTCGATCTGCTGTCCTAGATCAACTGGAAACCAATTACACCTGCCAAGAATTACTGGAAACGCTAATAATTCTATAGACGCTGAATCATCAGATGCTACCAAACAAAACGAAAAATATCAAAAATATCTTATTAATGCTAGACGTAGATTTCGTTATCCTGGACATATAACAACTAGAAACGCCGATTACAAATATACGGCATTACCAGCCCTTTTTATATCTCAGGCAGTGCCTCAAGTAATTACTAGTGGAAATTCTAGAGATATAAAAAGGGCTGAGATACTTTAATTTAATATTAATTAATTAATTTATTATTTTTTTTTTTTAATTTCCTATAATATAATGCCTAGAATATCTGTTATTGGTGCTGTTGATGAGCAAAACATATTAGGTCTAAGAAACAGGTTACCAGCACATCAGATTGCTAAACAATATCGAATAGGCACTGCAAGAGTCTATGATATCTGGAAGAGATATAACGATGTTCATGTTGTTAATGAAACCTCAGTTAATCAAACAGAACATTACAGGCATTATGATGAAGAAGGGAAAAACGTCGAGGATGTAATCGAGCAGCAGAAAAATAATATAGATAACCTCGAGGATGTAATCGAGCAGCAGAAAAATAATATAGATAACCTCGAGGATGTGATCGACAAGCAGAAAAAAAAGATAGATAACCTCGAGTATGTGATTAATAATCAGAAGAATCTAATTGATGATCAGAGAAATAAAATACTTAATCATAATAAGATTGTTGTTGATTATAAAAATAAAATCGATGAGCAGTTAAAATTAATAACAAACATGAAATATGATCAGAAGATAAACAAAGATAGAATCTCTGATCTAACTGTTACAAATTATCGTTTAACTATGGCAGCAGCTCAATATCATATGCAGTGGTAAAATGTTATTACTGAAGTATAATGTCTATCAACCAGCGCAGTTTCTTAATGATTACTTTAGTCCATGATCGGCATTCTTGACATAGTTGACTTTCTCCGTGTTTGATAAAACTATTATTACAGTTAACACAGTGTCTATGTGGCGTCGAATAATCATCGCAGTAAATATTACATTTATCCATTATTGATTGATAAGACCTTTCAAATTTGACAACATGAAATCACATCGAGCAGGATGGTTAATACTCGTGATTGTTAACACGTGTGAATTCGTCACATTCATTAATTTATTATAGAAAATGTGACGAATTCACATTATGAAATAGTGTGTTGATGTAGGTTAATCTGAGGCTTAGTTAGCGTGATGGTAATTTACAGCATTTCTATTGGCTTCTTTGACAACGTCTCTTATTCTTTCGATAATTTGCTGGTCTACCTAGTTTGATATTCAGATTATTATAATCACTTTTGATTGCTGGATTCTTTCCGGTTTTAAGCTTATCAATGATATAATCATCGACTTCCTTCTTGGCTAGAATTTCCTTATCATTAAGAGGACGGCCGAGATAATTAACTATAGCAGATTCTGGCATTCGTAGTAAGTTAAATCTCCACCGAAATTCGATTGAAAACAATTTCGCTACCTGATCAAGCAACCATGGCGATATATTAGCATCGTTACCAATAATCTGGACTATCTCATTATTGATCACTTTGAAAGTTAATTCAGTGTCTCGCGGTGACATATAATACTCATTACCGTGTTCATCAACAACCATTTTATCCTGAAAATAATTCGTATTGGTACCTAGAATAAACATAACACGTGCATCATTGCACGCGTCAATAGAATCATCTTCCGAGAGAATCCTTCCGATTTTATAAACATCAACGATGTAATTATCCAGTGTGTAACCAGTTGTTCTTCTTGCTTGAATTTCCTTATCATTAAGAGGGCGTCCGAGATAATTAATTATCTCATTTTCTGGTATGTGTATTATTTTAAATCTCCGCAATAACTCACACCGAAACCAGTCCATGATATTATTGACTAACCACGGTGATATGTTAGACTCTTTACCAACAAACGGAACTATCTCATTATTGATCACTTTGAAAGTTAATTCAGTGTCTCCAGAAACTTCATTTCTTGGTGGCATGTAATACTCGTTACCGTGTTCATCAACAATCATTTTATCATAGAAATAATCACTATCGTTGCACAGAATATTATAAACCAGTACATCATTAATCATGTTGTTCATTATAATAATAACAAAAATATAATTCTAGTTGAACGGTATTGTTCTGTTAGCTAATTTTCTTTGCAAACGATCTTGTATTTTATTTTTGCGAGTTGTTGTTGTTATATCGCTCAGCGATCTTTTTGAAAAGCCATTAATTACATACTCTCGGGTATAAATATTTTTAATACCATTTATCATAGTTATCGATCTTTCATTATCGTTAGTTATCTTCATCGCAGCATCATATTGATCGGTTCCTGGAATTAATATAATCTTGCCTTTCATGATTATTATTAATAAGAATTATTTTATGTTTATTATGAAATCTACATTCAATGATGTAGGTCAATATGAGGCCTTGTTAACACGTGTGAATTCGTCACATTTTCTATAATAAATAATAATGAATGTGACGAATTCACAGTTCATGATACAGTGTTGTTTTTGTCAATCTGATAGTTTGTTAATTATTGAACCATCCATTAACACTCCATACGTGAAACTTCAACATAGTAGTGTTTGGATCTACTGCGATGATGTCATTACCACCAGGAAATTCTTGTCGCGAATCAATAAAATTCATCCAACGAGGATCATCATGAAAGTCTGATTTGGGCCACATGGGATAAGTAAGTGTATAGTCTGACCTTGTTGTATTTTTGTTGTCTGAGGTTAATGATGCTCCAAAACCTCTATAGATGGCTTTGATCTTCTCAATGATGTTTCTGGTAGTTAATTTATTTGACCGAAATCTTATTTCAGTTAGCGAGTAAATTATTATAATCACGTATGATATCAGGATCATCGATCATGTTCTTAATGCGCATTCGGAGATCTGGTCCTGATATCGGTATCGTTGTTGTCATTATATCGTCAGATACAATATCAGGTAAATTCAACGCGTTTATAAACTTTCTTATTATTATTAGTTTCTCTTTGGGACTAATTTTATCTGATCTAAATATTTCTTTTGCGGTTGCACTACCATCATTAAATTTATCAACGATGATTCGTTGAGCTCTTCTTAATTGTGTTGAATTTTTATACAAGTATTCTATTTGCTCAGCTGGCAATAAACCAATATCGCATTGGAACATGTAACTAAGGAATGATTTCTTTGCCTGATATGGTTCTAGATTCGCATTCGGATCGTATTTGTAATACCGAGGAGAGTTACCATAAATGATTTCATTAATGATGGAATCATTTAAGATAATTTCATCAGAGATAGAATCGTCATCAGAATCATTAAGAGACTTTGTATCTAGAGACTTCATCATCCTGGGTTGTTTTATTCGATCACCTATTGATGTTTTTAGAAATTCATCGACATTAGGATCATTATCATAGACATTTTTATTATCATTAATGATATGATCATCTGATGATTTATCGGTGTTGGTTTTTTTCAACCACGTTTCGTAATCATCTACAGGTGGTTCTATTATTACATAACCAGTATTTTTCATCGCATTAATCAATCGTGGTGTTAAGTACATAATGGAATTATTCTCATCAATGATGTCACTGATATAAGCGAAGCCAAACCCAGTATGTAGATCTTCAGCGTTTGGAATTCTATACAACTTCGTGTTGTTATCGATCAATCTTTCGCGATCTACGATAACCTTTTCAACACCTTCACGATATACAGGTAGTTTACAAGAGCGTCGCTTTCTCGTTGATGAATAATGAATTTCGTTAACACAGCGGAATCTGTAAATCGCCTGCTTGGTCGCTTCAATAGATCCTAGTTCTTCTGAGAATATGTACATAGCCCTGAATCGATCATCAACGATGCTGACTCCTGCTTCAAGAGTATGGTTGCTGATAACAACATCGATGTCATCAAATGCGTGATTGATATCGCTAAAGTCAGACTTCTTTTGAGCAGGGTCTGTATCAGCGTGATAATATCTCACACGATATCCTAGATGTTGAATGAGCTTAGCTAAACTCTCAACAGAGTAATCGGTCCGTTGTTTGTTATGAGTGAATACGGTGATTTTATCCGCATTAGATGATTTACGATCATCTGATTTTAATCGTTCTAGAAGCGAGTTTAGATTATTCTTGTGAGAATGTTCGATATGAAATTTCTTATCATGATCGGGTTTATAATCATTAATAATAAATTTCATAGATGATCGCCCTAGCTTATCACGGAATAATATTAAATCGTCATCGTTAGCATCTGCATCGAGAACGATTAACCGTTTGCATATCGTTATTAATCCTAAAAATTTATTCCATCGCTCTTTGCTGTGTTTAGCTGAGCGAAATTGTTGTCTGCGGATTCCATGCCATTCATCAACAATAATCACATCTGGGATTCCACGGATTCTATGTAGAGATTCCCATTGCACAACAACCCGACGAGGAACTCCGGGTTTAAATGTGATACAGCCATCAATGTCCATGTAGGATTCAATATTATAATCGGATTTGATTTTCTCGGTAAATGTCTTTCTGTATGATGTAACAAGCACGGATTGATCATCTCTTAATGATTTCCAAGCTGATTCAGATTTTCCCATTCCGCATGCAGACCCGTCTATGTAGTCAGAGTTAGGTATTATTTTACAACCTGGTCCTGATTCGTGGGCTGGTAATGCCGTATATTTGTAATCGGCGTTTCTAGTTGTTATATGTCCAGGATAACGAAATCTACGTCTAGCATTAATAAGATATTTTTGATATTTTTCGTTTTGTTTGGTAGCATCTGATGATTCAGCGTCTATAGAATTATTAGCGTTTCCAGTAATTCTTGGTAGGTTTAATTGGTTTCCAGTTGATCTAGGACAGCAGATCGAATAATTATCATCATTGATATACACGAGGCAGTTATCGCACTTCTCTTCGATATAATCACGTATCTCATCATATCCGTGTCTGCGTTCACAGATGTTACACATATGTCCTGGTTCTCTTGATATAGTAAATCTATTTTCGGTAACATTAACGGCGCTGATGAGCTGATCAGGTCTGCCAGTAAGTATCGTGGATATACTAACGATGTCTGCTGGTGGAATTTCCTCACAGATATTTATATCATTGGCTGTATCATGATTGGGGATTTTAATCTCAACATGATAAGGTTGAATACAAGTCGGGCAGGCGAGTAATTCACTGGCAGATAAATAATCATTATGAGAAATTAGTTTTTTACATAGCGTTTGTTTACCCGGTTTGTGGGATCGCGTATTATTCAGCTTAATACTATGAAGACCAGCTTGTCGATCAACTTTCCAGTTGGGATTCTTTTCATTACCTGCACGATTCGTTAAACATCGTTGTTGATCGAATGTTACTGGTGTTGATTTACAGAGAACATGATAGCCGCTGTTAGTTTCAAACAAGAATACCTTTTCGCGATCGCACGAACATAACGTAGCGAAATAATCGATAACATCATCAGTGTTAATTAGTACGTCTGTTGGTTGGATGTCTATGCGATCGCTATGTAGATACTCAATTGTTCTACGCACATACTTAGTGTCGAGATCAAACACCGGATATCTAAGCCTGAACTTTGGAATTATTTCAGTTACCGAAGACTCATTAATAAAGTTCCCAGCGAATCTGTCAAAATCATCATCGTCTGAGAAAACATGAAATTTATTAAAATGCTGAATAATTATTCCCTGCTTGTAAATATCATCGTTAGATGATAAACAGTTTGATGATTCATAATACACGTTGAAGCTCTCGATAGCATCATATTTTGTATTATAAAATTTAATATTTTCAAGAGACGAATTATTTTCGCTTGAAATAATATCATTATTGTATAGTGAAGTGGGTTGTATTTTTTCTGTCATTATTATAATATTATTATATACAGATATATTTCTAATTAAAATTAATTATTTTATTATTATTATTATATAGAATGCCATTTCAGACAGGACCCAATAATTGTTCTTGGATAGTTCAAGGATCGACTCGGACATGTGGAAAATCATACCGAGAAGAATACTGCGCCCATCACAATCATATGCTAAAGACAGGATCAAGAGGAAATAGACCGTGTCTGCGCTGTGGTAATGGAGTGCGAGGAAGGATTCAAATTTGCACAGCGTGTGGTGGTAATAGATACAGAGTGACGTTACTTTATTATAATAAGAGAAAACCGAAGTACATGTCTCATAAAGATGCTCCACCAACAGCAGAGGAATATGTAAATCAGTACTTGTTAAGAGACTCTGTCTTTAGAATCGATGATTCTAAGGCTGTTCATGAAGACCCCGTGGCGTTAGAATCAAATAATATGAAGATCGCAACACAGTCATGATATTATTAATCTGAGGCTTCGTTAGCATATGTGAATTCGTCACATTCATTATTATTTATTATAGAAAATGTGACGAATTCACACTTCATGATACAGTGTTGATTTTGATAATCTGAGAGTTTCATCATCAAGAGACCTTGTCTCTAGGTTTGTTATCTGAGGAATCATCAGTGATTCTAGAATCATCACAGTTATCTTTTATTGTACATTTTTTTTTTTCAGTCTTGCGATGTAATTCTCTGGAGTGCATCTTATTTTTTTACAGATCTCTTTTATTCGCCTTGCTTCCTCGATCATCCTATACTCTTCCAGCTCCTGCTTTTCTTTTTGTTCTCGTTGATTTATTATTTTTTGATCTTCTTCGAGATCAATCACTGTAGGAAGTACTTTAAAGTAATTATGTAAGTATTCACGCGCAGTTGGAGGATTGTCTCTGATAAAACCTCGCCGTGGAATTCTGTGTTGGTAATAATGTAGTAATGCGCTGTATCTGTTACCTCCGCATTTGGTGCATATAACAGCACGAGATGCCAATCCGCATTTGAGACAGATTTGCAAACCAGGAGATTTTTTCACGAGCCGATTATGCTGAGAGCAGTATTCTCCACGACATCGTTTATTACAGACTACAGAAGTCTTTAACAACCACACACAGTTGTTCATTATAATATGTTCGTTTGTTTAATTATAGAAAACTCCTTGTATCTTATTTATGTATCGGCGAGTCAACGATAAATGCCCTAGCAGCAGAGAGGGTGTACCCTACATATTGATTTCACACACGTTTGCTCGGATTGAAAAACAATAACTATCTTACAATCTGGTCAGGGACATATTTTGTAAGCAAAAAATATATTTCATTTCAGGCAAACATGTTCATTATCCAAGTTGTCTGTTCACCTTCCCTGCTGCTTAGACAGAAACAAACCATAATCTGAATCAGAGATTACTTTGTTGAAAAAGAGATCTACCAGTATGTTTTCAACAGTCTGAAATTAATTAAAACAAATATAACTTATTGCTACAGTGTCTGGAAAATAATAACGAAAAGGTTAAAAATACAAATACCATTGGGTGAATACAATTTAAAGTGAAATTTACATTTTGGAAATGTATATTAGCAAGGCCGGCATGTACCAACTTTTAGAAAGACAGTCATGAGATAACTGATCATTGTGCATTAGGGACAAGTAAAAATATTGCCAGTTATGTAAACAAAGCTTAAAACATAACACATACCCATCAATATCCTTACAGGCTTGACGTTTAATTTATCAGTCTTCAAAGAACATAAAAAAGAAATTGTTCCATAGGATATATTTCTTAATAGCTTTCAATAAATTTCACATCACGCGAAGTCTTTCGCAGCTAAGGTGCTTAGCGGCCATGCGAATAATTTTGCTACATTTGGACTGAGTAATGACTTACCTGCAATTTTTGCAATAACACACTCATGGTATCCCTAGAATCCACGACAAACCGCCATCACTTTCTCTCCCATGCGATATTCCTTCATTTCTTTTCGTGGCGAGTGAATATCAGCCATACAAATTATGCCTCCCTTAATGGGATGATCATTCACCCATATAGCCTGGGCTATTTCTGGTTCAGTGGTCATCTCAAAATCCTGGAATATTTTCTCTTGTACAATTTCAATGACACTCTAATTGAAAATTGCGCCCAAATTCCAGACTGGTTATCCAGAGTCTCTTACAGTGCCAAAATTTTGAACCAAAATTGACAGAAACATTTTTCGTATTGTTTTTCTTTTTTTTTTGCTGAAAATTTTGTTCCAACACATTAACTCGAAATATGTCAGCTTTTTCAATGTAGTATTTGGTTAAAGAAATTATTTTAACATGTGTTCTGTAGAAGTTCATAATTTTATATCCCATCATAGTCAGCTTCATCAGCCATCATCATACGGAGCAACCTCAGCTATTTCTGCGTGACAAAAACATGACTTGGATGCAAGAAGGCAAATACTCCACAGAAAAATCAGAAATTTTGTTCGCTTCTTACTTATAATTTATCCAAAGAGTTAATATTTATACATCGAATACCAACGCCATGATTTGGATGTTTTAGGGAATGATCGGTTTACAGTAAAGTGGTTTTAGAAAGACAAATTTTACGACCAAGAAGCAATATCGTGACGGGGTGTGGAACACAAATGGAAAGAAGACAACACAAATTGGACACCCAGATATATAGGTGAGTATGAAATAAAAGGAGTCTCGACTTAATCTCGTTTGCCCAAGAATAAACTATATGATGCACAATCCAACACTATATAATTTATTGGTTTCAAGACTGATCTTAAATTTATTCTCCCGAACAGGCCACAGGGGCTCATAGTCGTATCCTTGCTTACAGTTTAACTGTAAGTGATACATGCACTTTATTACATGTATGACTGGTAATTAAATTGTAAGCAACTAATGTCCAGACCATAACTGCCTGAAGTTGCTGAGTCACAAACAAACTCTCATTACTCATATGAGATCTTTCCAGCCTGAACTGCTCAAGAAGTTAGGTACAATACTGAAATACTTGGACTGCAAAAAGCTTAGTGTATATGAAAAATATAAATTTGTCTTAAGATTTCTGCTGCTGTTTTTGTATACTTCCATACTTCAATGATGTACCTGTCTCTTTGTATTAGTTCTATATGCGAATTTAATTAGATAATAACATGCACTGATATCAACATGAAGAAACAATGCCTCAGAAATGTCAGATATGAAGTAATGTTAGTGTGATTCTCTATGAAAATGATTTTTAAATCTTTGTTTTTTCTTTCTTCAAATAATAAGCTTTCTCCCATTGTGATCTACTTTTAGGGGATGTGCTGTGGTAGTTGGGATTGAGTGTCTTCGAGAACCTATTATCGTCATTGAAATTGGAAATGACATTTATGGTGCTGTTCTCCCCTGGAATCATCATGAAAAAGACTAAAATGGCTCTCATCATTGGACAGCAGAATTTCATACTTCTGCATTGTAGTGTCAAGCTGATGTGGTGAACAGAATTTGGACATACTTATGATTGGATATGCACCGGATATTTTCTGGTCAGGATGTAACTATTTTGTCAGGATATTTTTTCGTACATGTAAAGTTTGTGTTACACCAACATTGTTGTATTATGATGTTTATTTGATCATGAACATTTAATTACATATGTTTGTATATACAACAAATGATGTACTACTTTAACACTTGTGTTTTGTCTTTTTAAAACAGGGATCAAATGTGTGTGAGCGTGTGGTTTAATTTGTTTGTTTGAATTGTGTCCTCTGTTTCTCAGTATATATGTATCATAGGTTTGAAATAACAGTATAGTTTCAAGTTGAAAAATCTGTGTTATAGCGCAGTTTAGTCATGATTGCTTATTCTTTAGGTACTTGGATCTTGATAGTTGAAGGATAGGACAAACTCAAATCAGTTGACCGGAAAGAATTAAAAATAATTTTAAGTACCAATCTTGAAAATTGACTAAGTTTTTTTCCAGGGTTTTCTATGCTGAAATTTGTCAAAAAAATTCTAAGTCCAAACTGTCCATCCTTTTCCAGGGTTTTCCATGCTGACAAAATTCTAAGTCTAAAATGTCCATCATTTTCCAAGGTTTTCCATGCTGAAAAAAAATCAAAGTCCAAAATGTCCATCGTTTACCAGGGTTTTCCATGCTGAAAAAAATCAAAGTCCAAAATGTCCAGCATTTTCCAGGCATGTCCAGCATTTTCCATGCACAATGTCCAGGGTTTCCATGCTAAATTCTGCAGAATGTTTAAATTTTCCATAGTTTTCCAGGGTTTTCCATGTTTTTCCATGGTATTCCATCCTTTTCCAGCATATACTCTGGAAAAAGTACAGCCGGGTACCTGTCCTTGGGCATAAAGCTGATATAAAGGCAATTAAAGATAAGTTTTTCAGAGATAAACAATGGCCTTTCAGAGATTACTTAATTGGCTGACAATAGTTAAAAAGTGATGTGTCATGTCAAATTCTGCTGTGGGAGAGTCCATTTATCAAATTTGCTTATGAAATGTACATGAAGTAGAACAACCCAATTACTCAAAGAGACGTGCTGAAGAACGGTTGTTGTTACACATCACTGCACTGAATGAGAATGTTGAAGCCAACTTCAGTAAAGTTTGTGATCAGTGGCAATGTTTCTTTGAAGTCTGACTTTTATTCTTTATAAAATGCAAAACATGATTATTTCAGTTGTCAGAAGTGTTCAAGTGTGATCATTTTTGAAGAGTGGTTCAGGAAGCGACAAGCTATCAGTAAAACACAGAGCCCGGCCAAAATAAATTTCAAAACACCAGGTTGACAGAATTTTACTTTATCAAGCACAGCATTAAGGTGGACCATTTAATTCTTCGCACATACTGCAAACATCTTATTGACATTAATCATTCAGAAGCATACACAACATCCATCAAAATAGGAGTAACATCTGTATGTAGCATATTCAACACACTGAATGGAATAGTCATATTACTTCTCATTATTATTATTCATTACCTTGTTAAAATACTTTCAACTGACCCATGCTTTTCAGGATGATTGTAACCATGAAATAGATTCATTGCAAGACAGTAATAAGTACATGCTCGTGTTTGCACAGTTGATTTGTGTTGATGAAGTGTTAAAACCCAAACTGGACAGAGATGCTTATTACTGCTCAATTACTTGTAAAAAACCCATTAAACTTGAAAACATTATGTTCTCCCCCATCCCCCAATGAAATGGTCAGTCCCAAAGGTGATATATTTTTTTTTTCTATAGAGACAAGAGTATCTTGTGGTCAGACTCCATCAGATACAGTTTGGACATTGCTAATATGTTCATCAAGAATAACTCAGTTCTGACCAGAGTTCTTTCAGAGAATCTAGCAGGGAAGTTTGAACAGCAGTACCATCCATCTAGTCTCCTCATGAGTGCAAAGATGAATACTAATGACACTTGCATTAGCTTCAAACCCCCTACACTGCTAATGAGAACAATTTGTGAAAGACTACATTAAATTAAGCATATATTTTGCCATCAGATGGATTTTAAAGACAGAAACTTGATGTATGTTTTTATTTAATGACAGTTTGGTTGTGATTATGTGAGTGCTTGCAGTTGTATGAGTATGGAGTTGGTATTTGACAGTGCTAAGTCTACCAGCTATTTCTTTCTTTGTATGTGTATTCAGAACTTTGAAAAAAAAGACTAGTTATTTTTTTTTTATTCAGATTGAATTTCCACTCGTTTCTATTGGCTTATAGGAAAAGATGGCTTATTCTCAATTGGATGACATACCCTTGTTTTGGTCATGTGCACTGCCCCCCCCCCCACCTCAAAACACACCTTTTGAGTAGATAAACTTTATTATTATTGTTTATTATATTCATAGAAAATTTCAGTTTAATTTCCCCAGCCAAATTCCTAGTTACTATGTATTTTTAAAGGTTTTGTTATAAATGTTCCGTCATTACAACATTTTAACTGATTAATAGTGTCTGAATTTTGTTGTCTGCCTTAGAAAATTAGTTCAGTTATAACACTTTTATCACCTGGTGCACTGAAGCCAAATAAACAATGGCAGTTGTTTAAGAATAAAAGGTGTCTGAACAAAGGTGAAAGGTAACAAATGTGTGATAATCACAAATCATTCATAATCAATAAATAACAAAAGTCTAACAAAGGTGCCAGGTAACAAAGGGTGATAATTACACCTCATTCATAATTAGCAATATAGATTTTCACCATCTGGTACATGTACCTGTATGTTAACACTTTCATCAAATGGTAAAACTTACTAATTATCTTTTTTTTCTTGATAACATGTATTACATAAGAGTATGTATTTTGAAGATTTTATCACCATATCATATGACTTTTAAGAGTATTGTACTAGTATAAATTTTGAAAAATTAACAATGACTTTGGAAATAATGTTTCATAGCCATATTGTTCTGAAAATCTCACTTCTGTATGATATGTTGTAAACAATCATTATAATTTCAAAAATTATATACTCCATAATTATTAATGAAACCTGCTTTTAAAACATATGATGGAAAAATTCCTTTTGTCTCTAATGGAGAGGTATCCTCTGTTTGGAGTTAAATAATGAAGGAAATTTAAAAAACACAAGTTTTTGATGTGATTAATGTGAAGCTGTATGTGCTAAAACCAGTCTTATCAAAAACAACATTATGTTGGGGTTTTTTAACTGCGTGGTATTTATACATTTTATTATGTCCAATAATATTTTAAAAAGTTAATAAAAATATACAAAACTTTAGATTGCTTTCTTTCAGCAATATTGTTGTACGTATGATAGATCAGATCATGAGTAACATTAAAAACAATGGTATAAACACCTCATTTTAATAAATATACATAATGGTTATAATTTCTGTCTACAGCTGCATCACGTTTAAAGTGATTACAAATGTTGTAATCACTTGAAGAAAAAAATTCTTAAATTTAGGTTGCTCTTGAGGTCAGTGCTGCCTGATGTTAAAAGCTTCATTTAGCATAGATGAGATGTAGGTATCACTTATTTCAGCAGCTGTGACAGAATCAACATTTTTTGTTAAAGTTTTGGTAACAGTTTTTCTGAATGGTCATTAATCCCACCCCTTAGAGGGATAACTGTCATACATATGGTGTTGAATTAGGAAGCTCTGTTCTTTCAAATCCATGCATCCCTGTCCAGTATTCAGGCAGTGTCATTTGGAAATCTTAGTTACATTTGTTTGTTTAAAATTATTATGTATGGCCGTAATTCCACAACTCTGGAAGAGATGTCAATAGCTATCAGACTATACTCATCAATACTGATGACGCATACCAACCCTCACTTAGACCCCCAGATAAGGTTAAGTCTTCTTAAATCTTGGTGAAGTTTTGGTTAAAGTTGTTCTCTATGGTTGCAACTTGCAAATCCTCTGACTGCTATCTGTCATGCTTGGACTGTAGAAATGTGTAACTTTTCCAGTTCATATTCATGTACCCTTTTACTTTGACACCCATGCAAGATCAGTGTCATTTTAAATTCTTGGTTAAGTTTTTGGTAAAAGTTTTTCCTTGGTCATAAATCACAAACCCTGGAATGGATAGCTATCATACTTGAACTGTTGAATCAGTAAGCACTATCCTTTCCTATTCATGCACTCCCACCATTCACCTGGCCTTCAGGAAAAGTCGAGATCAAAGTAAGTATGTCTCTGTATCAGGTTGAGGAGTTAAAAGACCCTTAATACCTTGGAATTTCTAGTTAGAAATACTTAATTGTTCTCATTCATTTCAAAGAATGTTTGAAGACTCTCTTCCTCCATTTTTTGTGTATGTATGGATATGTGGTGGGTTCCATTATTTTGCATACAACAAATCCATGTATGTATCTATGTGTGTCTATGTTTTTTCTTTCAATACTTAGATGTAACTTTCATTTAAATGTTTTCATGGTTCTAGAATAATCATCATGAATTTTTATATCATTCAGATTTGATTTGGACCTCACAATGACATATTTACCATTTCTACACCCATTTTGCAATTAAATAAATGAACATCTGTAACAAGTACTCTGAATAATGTCAAGTCATTTTTTCATCAATAAAATATCTCATTTTCAGTTCAAAATATAAATTACATATGATGATTAGCGACTGAGTGACATAACATTAAGTGCAGAATGCTTTTAGCAATTCCAGAACATGGAATAACAGAAAAAATGACAAACATGCATGTATGTAATCCATTTAAAATCCAGTGATGTCCAAAACAAACACAATTGTTCTCAAAAAGTAATAATCCAAATAGAATAAACCCTATTCACTCATGTGATGTGCTTTTCCAAGTGGAAGTATTTCATGAGTTTAGGTTGCTTAAGACTGGATTGTTCTTGTTTTTATTTTTTTTGTTGTTTTTTTTTAGCAAAGCTTGTGGTATTTCTCACAGCTGCATCATTTTCAAGGGCTCAAGGTCATGGCTTTCTTGCCACATTAGTTCCTTCTTGAATGCAAAGATGGTTTCCAAAACAGCATGGGTTGTTTCTGGTGGGTTCTCCTGGTCACTGTCATTAGTAGATCCTGTTGATCAGGATGTAAATTTTCTTTTTTTGGCACCAAGGAACTGGAGGATACCACAGCATCAGCCTTACATTTGACAGTGGGGCAGCCCTCATCAATTTCAGTTCTCAACATCATCAAGTGAATTAAAATGTCCCCCTAGAACTTTAGCCTCTTCAACATCCTCCTCTGTGAATCATTTAAAATCATAATCCTATTCTCAAAATAAGCTTTTATTTTCCTGGACATCTCTATTGTGGGATTAAATGTCTTAATTCACTCGTAAATACTGATAAGACTAAACTCACTTTTAAATAGGATTTCACTGCAAAGAAACAATTGTTCAAATAGACCTTATTTGTACTGTAGTTACCTTATGCAATGAACATTTCGCTCTTCTGGGCTGCACTGCAACAGATTACAGAAAGCAGGGACAAATTCAAAGGACATGCCACTGCTAATCCTTTCTGTGATCTGTTGACATTCAGGTGAGAGTAAACAATGTTCAACAGTAACATGGTCCTCTGTATAATCAGTGAGTTGTAATTACAGAGGTAAAGTCACTGATGTGCAGGAATGACTTTAGTGCCAAAGGAAATTCAACAGTCATATGTACTTTAGCCAAACAGAGTCATATGTACTTTAGCCAAAGACAGTCATATGTACTTTAGCCAAACACAGTTATATATACTTTAGCCAAACATAGTCACATGTACTTTAGCCAAACACAGTCACATGTACTTTAGCCAAACACAGTCATATGTACTTTAGCCAAACACAGTCATATGTACTTTAGCCAAACACAGTCATATGTACTTTAGCCAAACACACTCATATGTTCTTTAGCCAAACAAAGTCATATGTACTTTAGCCAAATACAGTAGTTTATAAAGACCAAGGACAGTTATGGGTAGTCAGAGACATTAATAATTTATCGGGTTCAATAGCATACTTTATCTTACCTTGCCTGAACCCAACAGTAATTTGAGTTAAATTGTGACTGTAAAAACAAGTTTTGGCCAATCAAGTACAGTGGTTTCTGATGTAAATGTTTTCAGCTGATAGATGTCAGAATTTTTAAAAGTTTTTAATTTTAATTTTTTAATTTTGATTTTGGGGTTCATAGCACTACAAAATGATAGCTGGAATCATGTTATAGCAAAGCTTTTTATAACAGTGGACAGCTAGCTGTAGCATAAATTTAAAGTCCTAGTGAACAATGGTCCTTCTTTGGCAACAATAACTCCAAGTCTCCTTCAACAATCCATGATTTTAACTACATGAAAAATGTCATTTTTCACAAACCCCTGAAATCTGATGTAGATGAAAATAAATGAATCACACTGATGTTTCTTCTTAATTCTGGCAAACCTGCAATACTTATTACTACTTTCTATCAGTTACCTATACAGAAATATTAGTCATAAGTTCAGCTGCTCAATTTGTATGTGTAATGCACACACACACACACACACACACACACACACACACACACACACACACACACACACACACACACACACACCTGCTCTTATGAACTGGTGTCAGTAAGCTTCTAAAGGTAGGGCGACTGATTAAATCTTTGCAAGTAAAACTTTTTTATTCACAAAGCATTAAAATAACAATTTAGAGCGAGTTTTACAGTTTTGTCCGGGGCCCTGAGTGGCCGAGTGGTCTAAAGCACTCTCCATTACGGATCACTGCCATCTCACCTCTGTCTGCATCGGTTCGAGTCTAAGATTCGGTGAATGTGGATATGTGAGAAAGCTTGCCAGTAGCTTCTCGTGGGTCGGTGGTTCTTTCTGTGGATTTCCCGGTTTCTTCCTTCACCATTAAAACTGGCCGCCATGTATAGCCTATAGTGTGCTGAAAAATGGCATTAAGCCCCACAACAACAACGGTATCAGGACATCTCCCCCCTGGACATTTCCCCCCCCCGACATATCCCCCCCGGACATCTCCCCCCCGGATTTTTCCCCCAATCAAATAGGACTTTCCCCCCCCAGTCATTTCCCCCCCCATTATCTTTATACTAAATTTATTTATATATAGTAACATTAGTGCATAGGTATAACTGTTGTCACCTGAAATAAATGCATTATCAAATGTAAAAAATCTACATTCTGAACGTCTGTCTCTCTCTCTCTCTCTCTCTCTCTCTCTCTCTCATACAATCATGCTTTTACTCACTATAGAACAGGAGGTTTCTTTGAAGTATGAAGAGTGCATATTTGGTATATTTAAGATAAACAACATAAGGATTAGCCATCGTTTAATTAATTGTAGTTGTTTCAGTACAGTACTCAGACCAGATGTCAACATAAGCGGATTATGATGTAACAATGCACTGTAAAGATAGTATAAAGATAATGGGGGGGGGGATATGACTGGGGGGAAAAGTCCTATTTGATGGGGGGAAAAATCCGGGGGGGGAGATGTCCGAGGGGGATATGTTGGGGGGGAAAAGTCCCGGGGGGAGATGTCCTAGACTCAACAACAACAACAACAACAACAGTTTTGTCCATTATAAGAGCTAGACTAGTGGGAGGTTGGTTGTATTTTCTTGTTCATTTCTTTCTTTCTTGCTTTTAAACAGGTATCCAATTCTGACATGTTCAAAGTTTTCCTGCAGGACAGATTCAATGAGAAGTCTGACTATTGGTCAGACCTTGAAATGAGGACGAGAAAAGAGGCTGGTGTTGAGCAGAACCCTGTAATAGGGATAAGGTAATCATCTTTGCTTAAGAAAAATGAATGCATTTGCAGTATTATTGGTGCTTTCTATGCACTGCTAAGTTTTAATAATTTTTATGCAACTAGTCTTCCATAAAACAATAAAATTTATTATTTTAACTAGACATTATTAGCTGGTCTCTTAAGCACTATAATATTAACACATACAAAAAAGACTTTTGCAGTCCTTAATAAATAGTCAGAAATAAAAATATATTGGGGCTGTTCCAGTAAAACATGTATCCCTCTGAGAATGGCACTTTAACAAATCTTTGTAGGAGGTTGTGTTTCAAACTATTTTGATTCTTACAATGGAGGGTTGGTTAGGAAAATCACTTCTGGTGTGGATTGTGTCAACAAAATTAGAAATCACTGGTGGGGTTGTCAGAAAAAAAATGAATATGTATTTAAAATTGCATGTAACCCTCTCTTAGCAGTCTTGACTTGCAGCATATCAAGGGCCAGAAATGTGTGAATTGTGCCAAATTTGTACAAATTCATGCACTTTTGAAAGCAATGATGCACAAGAACTCCTGCAAATTAGTTCATAGTCATGCATAAAAAAAATGTACTTTGCACAGTATGCAAATTTTTGTTTAACTTTTAACTCTTAAAGTGCGTATCACAACATAATTCACGCTCATAGTAGAGGTTTCATAGCGATTGTTGCAATGTCTTTTTAAGGTAGGCAAATGCTTACATGAGGTAAAGAAAAAGAATATGGAGTCTCATTTTCATAGTTTTACACTAGTGAAGAAAAGGAATGCTTTATACTGTGGCACACTAGTGAAGAAAAGGAATGCTTTATACTGTGGCACTCACTCTTGTTATCTTTTCATTTGTAGTTATGTTGTTGATACTCTGTTAAGTATTCCCAACTACGACCAGATAAGTCTGCCTTTTTTCAACATTGAGGAGGGACAGTTCCCAAATTTACTAAATTCAACCCTAGGTTTTAAATTTTGTTAATTTATATTTTAGTGATTCCAGATAAAGGGAAGATTCTATTGTAGCAGGAACAACCTATACGTATTTCTACTCTATGAAATTTTCTAATAAACTTCGCAACACTGTAATCAGGACAGGTCAAAATAACCGTATTCACTATTCAAAAGGGGAAGAATACTGTGGAACTAATCATGAAATATTATTATGTCACTTAATTGACATGCATGTCTGTTTGATTAATGATTACTTTTGAGAAAAATACCAAACGTAACATGATGTTATTTGAACTGACTTTGTCAGGTTGTATTTGAAGCCAGAATATTCCCTACTATTTGCTTTGAACTTCATTTGTTTCTGCATGTTCAACACAGTCAACCTAGGTGAATGGCATGAATAGAATCCTTCACTTTGTGCACAACATTGGATAGTTTGCGGTTCCTTGAATTCCATATTGATAGTATTTTTGGCAGCTATAAATGAATTCCACTTAATGTTCATAAAGCTGTATTATTAGTTGGTTGATATGCCTGACCCCATAAAGAAGAAGCATTTACTTTGGATACTATTTACAGTAATTGTTCATTACCTTTAATTGTGTACACTGAAAACAGAAAATTAGGTATTCCCATGGAGCAAAATGGGGGACTGTTTATTGCATTTTGTTGCCCCCAGATTTCCATACCTGCCATATTCCCATTTTTTGGAGGTGGGGTGGGGTCTGAGACTCAGAAGTGTGTTTTGACGTCCCTTGGGGGTGGTGGGGGGTCAGTGCACCTGACCCCAAGAACTGATGTCAGAATTGAGAATAAGCTATCTTTTCACTTAAGCCTATAGAAAATGGTTGGAAATTCAAATCTAAATAACATAAATTGACTTGTCTGTGTTCTTCAGGGCATTTAATACACTTACAGACTTAAACTTACAGAATTAGCATTGTGTCAGATATGAGTTCAAAAACGTGTAAATCTTCGCATAATCACAACTACACTGGCATTAAATAAAAACAAACATCTAGTTTCTGTCTTTAAACTCCACTGGATGGCAACACATGTGCTTAATTTCTTTTGTCTATTTGAAAGTAGAGATGATAAAGTGAACAAAGTGGACAAGTTTACTGATGTACAGATGAAACTTTCAGTGAAGCAAATGAATGTGACATTTGCAATGTCCACAACAAATGTGAGAGACGTAGTGTTGAAAATACCATTCTGTTAATTTAAAGAGTTATTTAGGAGAAATGTTCATAACTTTTTGCAAATGGAATGGTTCAAACTATGACCAGTGCCCTCTGGGGTCTATGACAGTAGGATAGAAAATGATACTGAGGCAAAGGGCTATCACGTATATATCTGAGATATACCAATTTATAATTCAAAGTACAAAATTTGAGGAAAAAAATGCAAGAGAAGGTTTTCTTAGAAAAGTAAGGGCCTCAGAGCCAATAAGCCAAGACGTCAAAGAATTCTTATTTCCTCTGGCTGAATGGACTGTCACACACCAACTGCTTTGCAATTTCTGCATTTACTTTGTTGATACAATGTTTTGGATTTAGGCTAGCAATAGACACCATGAAGGTCAAAACATACCTGTGGTATCTACAAAGTGCATGAAAGTGACAAGGCATAAAATGATGTCTTCTTTAGGCTAGCAAAAATTAACTTACACTTTTACATCTTAAATTTCCTCAGAATGTACTTTATTAGTTCTGCAAATCCGTATTATGTGAGCTATGTCATGGGTTCTAAAACTTGATTACACACCGTGAAATTGTACTGTAGTTTTGACTACATTTCAAGCTGCAATAACATTCTCAAAATAAAATGAATGTGATAGCATCTTTATTTTATAATTTCTATTGAAAGAGTTCATATTGTTCCCACATTATGATTCCAAACAATCAATGACAGAACAGAAAAACACATGCAGCTGAGTCAAGATGTGTCACACCCTGCACTAATCACATGTACTTCGTATGGAACTGACACAGCTAAAAAATCTAGTCCATAACCAGCAGAATGGAGTGGAATCAACAAAAATAAACAAACTTCATCCTTCCAGACCAACTGGAAAAGATGTTGCAATGAGCGTTCATTCACAATATAACTCAAAATTTTAGTTTTAAGTAGACCAAAATGACAATTCTTATAAACCAATGTCGAGCGCGGGACAAAGTTCAAAGGTCACTGGTGGCGCTATGTGTGCATTAATATTGTTATTATATATTGATGAATCTGGTTGCGTATTTATTTTGGGATACAGCATAAATTCAATTACTTTGTGTTTTACTATATACTTTTTTATATAATTAAGCCTGATGTAGAATAAGAAAATGAGTATATAATAAAAAGGTTACAGCATTTGTTTGGGTAAATATGAACATGCAGTATTAATCCAAAACAACACGTTCATATTTTCTCATACAAATACAGTAAAAATAGTGTTCTGTATTCAAATGCAAAAGAATTTGCTATAGAGTATTCCATACACAAATGCAAAAATATTCAAAACTTGAGTTACTGCAGGCCCAAAGCATTTTTTCTTCAATTTTAGGGAATTTTAAATTTATATTGTTGCAGGCAAGAAACAACTTTATACCAGTCATTCTGGTGATGTCTGTTATTTTAATGATAGATGTTTTTTGAGCTATAGAAGTTTGACTGTAATGTATTGTTTCTCTATCTTATTGCAGGAGACTGAGTAGGAGAGCATCTTCCCTTACTCTATTTTCACAAATTGTTTCACCTCATAAGGATTTCATCAAGTTTAAACTCCCAGATGTTGTGAATGCTCGTCAGTATGTTAAGAACTCCCTGGTAGCCTTGAACAAGGCAGTAAAGGTACATTACTTACATATTACCTTAATGTTTTGACATCTTATATTGTATTTTTTGTCCTGCTGTCTGTCCTTGCTGTAACAAGGGGATGTACTGTGACTGATGAATATTTGTCAAGGGAGAGTATAGTTGGTGAGTTTAATTGCCTAATTGCCTATTTGGTACCGCCCGGCTGTACATATTCCAAGGTTTCCTAGGGAACCTTGGACAAATTTTCCTAGGAAAAACCGTGGAGTATTGGTTGCTGATTTTCCAAGGTAATAGTCCAAGGACAAAATTTTTTTATATACCAATGTCCAAGGTTTTTATTTTCAGTGTTCGAGGTTGACCTCAGACTTCCAAGGTTTTTGTAGCCAATACTCTAAGGTTTCCTAGGAATCCAAGGTTTACAAGCATTCTGAGAATTCCTCGGACATATCATCTGAGGTTTCCTAGGACACATTGTCCGAGGATTCCTCGGACACCTTCCTGGCATAAAACATCAGACCAAGAATTGAAGCAAATATTACAGAATATAAGAATACATTTTATTTTTAAATTGTTCAACATGTACAAATAAAATTTTAAAAAGGTCCAAATATCAAGAATGCCCATAAGGATCCTTCAGTGCCAAATTGTCCATTTAATTTTGAAAATCCATCTGTTTATATTCTGGTTTCTTGATGGTTTTAGCACTTAATTGATTTCTTGTTTATTATCACCTCTATGATACTCTGCCATTTCTTTTGGATCATCCCACAAGAACAAAATATTGGTTGAAAATGCAAAATGTGATGAATTAATAAAACAAATAGTACACATATAACATAACTGTTATTGGCAGCCTTAAATTTACAAATCATGTTTGGAATGCTTTAGTTCTGAAAACAAGGTATTAACCCTTAAAAAGCTATATTTCTACAATGGGCTGTTCTTTGAATTTGGGACCATCATTTCAAATTGTTGATAAAAAAAATAGTCAAGATTATATTCTGTTCCTGGCTCAATGGCTTACGAGTTCAAACTAATGTATTCAATCAATAAAATTATAAGATCCTGATGCACCCCTTGAAAGATATTATTAAAATTATTCAGAATTACAATCTTATTTTATTTCATTGTACTGTAATCAACCCATAAAGATATGACACAATGCTTGTTGCTCATAAAGTTTTTAGAAAGTTTGAAATTGCTGCATCTTTATCTTACCTTGGAGTTTTTTGGTGTTACCATCTTGGCCTGTTTTGGTGTTGCCATCTTGGTGGTCTATTTTGTTGCTATTGTCTTAGCTGTTTGTGGTGGTTTTGCTGATTGTGGATTTGCATTTTGTTTCAACCTTAAATCTAAAAAAAATGCAAACTTTTCAAATAATATGCAATGCATTCCATGCCATTTAGTAGTGATGGGAATTGATTACTTGGGAAAAAATATATATACCCCTGTTTATTGCATAAAAAAAATGGTTAGGCATGTTGGCCTTTAAAAATAAAAAAATAATTTTAATTATGTAACCTGACATTCTTTATAAAGTTAAGAGATCAATGATGCTTGCATTTTTGCAAATTCGTATGCAACAGGTAAAATAAAGCATGAGATCAGCATCATGGACACCATATTTCCTTTTCAATTAGACAATCAAAAGAAATCCAATTTAAGTACTATTTAATATCATCAACATATGACATGCATGAGCATTAATCATTTTAATATGGTACACAAATTTACACTTGAAATGAAAGGCATATACTATTAGGGTCTGCAAGGTCTATATAGTTGTTTAACAGTGGCCATAATGTGATGTCACGAATCACTACCTCGTATCTAAAAGTAGAATGCAGCTGCATTTTCAGACAAACACATGATATTATGGCAGACCAGTACAATTATTTAAATTATAAAGTACTGTACTTAAAGAAAATGGATAAGGTAATTTAGCTTTTCATGGATATACTGAAGCAGTAATTAATCTGATTGATTGCTTTGTAGATTTCTTGCTGCCTAACAACCTATACACATTGATGTTCTGTTCTATTCTTATATGTCTTTAACACTATTCATAAACCTATTCTTCTGATTTCATGCACTATAATAATTATGTACACACAGTTATTTTAAGATCCATGTTTGGGTCATTAAATATTTTTCAGATTTTATTGTTTTTTCAACAATTTTAAAATATGACTTCATTTTCATGTTTAATAATAATAATACATAATTAAAACCATTATTAATTCTTTTCTTCTAAATTCAACTAATGTTAATAGGTTAGTTTGCTTTACACTATTCAAATCGGGCATAGTTAAATAATTTTTAGCATTAAAATGTACTATATTTTTTTAATTCACTTCCAAAGATTTACAACTGAATCATACAAAGATAAAATTAGATGAAAATAATATGGTTTACTGAATGCTATTAATGTTTCACAGGCACTTGATTCCAGGGTAAACTAATGTGTACACTCACCAATTAACACTTAACATGTTAATTGGTGAGTGTACACATTAGTTTACCCTGGAATCAAGTGCCTGTGCTATGAAATGAGAGCCAATAAATGTTCTTATCTTTTTCGAATTTAATGTAATATAATAAAAAAAAAAAGAAACGAACTTACCCCCAATCCTTCCAATAATTCCTTCTGTAATCCCAAAACACGGTAACCATGCCGACACCAAATCGCTGACTTTGTAATCTTCGATTGCCTTTCTCAGCTGAACAATATTTAGGTGGCTAAGAACATTTCCAGTAGCAGGATTATCATATAAATAATGCAAACAAGTTCATGGCGATTGATGAATCCACTCCTTTAAAATGCAAGTTTTCACAGACCAGTTTGCTTTCAACGGACCACTTTTGAATTTATTATTATGGCACGTACAAGATTGATTGATGAATTGGCTGCTGAGATTGGATAATTCCATGCTCTGCAACCAATGGAAGAAGGCGAAAGAAATATTTCCTAGAACTTTCCACCACTTCTCAATATTTTTTTAAATTTCAAAGCAGTAAGTAGATAAGCACCTGCTATGAGTATTATGTGGGGTCCTTCAATTATCTCAATTTTTTTTTCATAAGATAAAATTGTCTCCCAGATTCCGATCATCGCAGACCGGAAGTGCCATATCAGGCACACAAAAATGTTCCCGGTCGGCCGACCGTCCCCATTTAAGCTGCTGACCCTAGCACTTTGTCATCATATATATATATTTGTAATTAAAAAACCAAACTATCTACCTACCCTTATTTGGGGTTTGGGTGGTCTCATAAACATATAAACAAAGGAGGCTTTAACAAAGCACAGACATTATAAGTCTTTTTAAGACAAGCAAGGTCAAGAAGCAGAATTCATTTAGAATTGCATTTGAAGAAAAGAAATCCATTGGAGAAGTAGTTGTTGAAGTTCCAAGATACTTCCTCCACAGATAAACTTGCCATGTATTTGCAGTTGGAAAACTTTCTGTGTCCAAAGGAAATGTAGATGGAAGAGTTCATCTTCAGGTGTTAGAATTTAGGTGTATAAATTAAAATCTTTATCAACTACATGAACACAAGCATGCATTTTTTACTTGATCCTTTACCACTCATGATTTAGCTATTGACAAACAATTTAACTATTGACATACATGTTTACTTGATCACTGAAAAGATAGATGTGGCTTTGCAAAGCTTAAATGAGGATTACAGATGTTGCCTTTTTACTTTGAAAATGTCTTTTACAGTACCTTGTTTGTCTATATTTCATGAATATTTGAATTGTATATGAAGTAAATGCAAATAAAAAATCTTACACTGGTTTCAACTCAGAGTGAAAACATTGTTCAAATTTATGTCATCAATAACTTTGGAGGTCATTTTTCATTTTATTTAAACATCAAAAGCCAACTTCTTTGTAAAGTTTAATCTTTTTAAAATCCCCAAATGGATTATATGTGCTTTTGTTGTTAGAAATGTTCAAGTGTTTGCTGCATTCTTCCCAAATCAATTTGAAAGGGATTAAACTTCAGCGTAACTGTGCTTATTATCAATTGTCATATGAAAAATGATAATTAAAAATAGTGCTGTGCCAATCATCCATGCAATATTTTTCAGACCCAATTGTATATTTGTAATTATTATTCTTGTAACTAATGTGACAAATAAACAATGCCATGCAATTTTTCAGAAAACATTTTTACACTAATACTGTAATAGTTTATTATCCTTCTAAACTGGTACTTTAAATTATTATTCCTTTAACTAACACACTAACACAAATTTTAAGAAACATGTCATGTGACCCTTTAAGCATTGAAGATTTTACTTTAGATTCAGTTGTTGGAAAATATATTTTAACAGTTGTCCTGTGTGGTTACAGGGCATTAGAACTGAGACCACTGTGTTACTCTAACATGGTTGTATGAAGTGATTAAAAGTGTATGAATGCTAAGAATTTATCTAACTGGGGGATTCCAGCATGAGTATAGGTTTTGGTTCTTTATCTCATATTTTTATCTCCATGTAAATAGGATGTGAAACCAAAATCTGTGATCCTGTTTGGCACCATGTTGCCTGAACTGAGATGGTACACTGTAAAACCCATATCAATCAATTAACATTAATTAAGTCAATTTTTTAATTCAAATCCTAGATTTGTTAGTTGTTTTGGTAATAACAAACATTATCCATTTTAATAAACTGTAAAAAGACTTTCTGAATAAATATATAGAAATCTCTAAGTGCACAATTAAAACAGACCAAGTCCATTTCCTAGCTAAAAATTTTCTAAGTCTACATTTCCGAACTATGTCCAAGCCAAAAAATGACTAAGTTCTTATTTCCGAGGTTTTTCCAAGGCAAAAATAAACTAAGTTCTCATGTCCAAGGCTTTGTCCAAGGTATTTCCTAGGTTTTTACAAGATAATGTCCGAGGTTTGCTTATAAAACCAAGACATTATATCAGCATTGTCCAAGGTTTCCTAGGTTTTCCCAGGAAAACCATTGAAAAACCTCAGATGTCCATGGTTTTAGGTCAAAATTCCAAGTATAACCTCGGAAAATGTACAGCCGGGTTGAGTGGACTGGAAGGACTCAGTGGAGAATAGCATGTTATTACACTTCTCCCTCGACAACTTGCACACATCATGGTCCAACACATAGACCAGAATATAAGTGAAGGCTCAAGTTACTGAGGCACCTTTGAAAAACTGATAAAGGGATGGAGATCATCAGAAAGAGGCAAAAGTAGGGGGAGGCAGGTTACATTATTGAATAATCATTGTATATTCATGTTGAGAATAACTGAATAAATAACTTTTTATACCAGAGTTGTTCATATTTCTTTATAAGTCACCTTTAATTTCAGGATAAACAGTCTTGAAAAAATTATGGAAAACATTATTCCTATAGGTTCAGTACTTTTCATGTGTGTACTGCTTAAGATATTATGCATTACATCACTGCTTTTTGTGTTGAATTAGATACAGTCTAATGTTATTCTTCATTCAAAAGTAAATGAGATTTCTTTTTTCAAAAAGGTCAACATTCATTTTGAGAAACTTGTGTTGTTTTCATTTTTGATTTTTCGGGTACAAGTTAGGTAAATAGATAGATTTAGTTACAGTAGAATGTAAAAAATAAATTCACAAAGGTAAGCTATTGCCAAACATTAATTTAATGGATCTGAACTTCAGAGAACATGTTTTTAAAAAAATGCAAATGAAGACTCAACAATATTTCCAGTTTTTAGCAAAAGACACACAGATTATGTGAGCGCTTTTACTGTTATAAATTTAAAAGCAAATTTTATTTAAAAAGTTGAATCACAATATAGTTATAAATTTTGTCAATCTTGATTTCTTTAGTGATCTACACATTAATTGTCATAATAAAATTTCCAGATGAAAATTATCAATCACAGTGGACTTTTACAATGGCAGTTTGGCATTACAATGGGTGAAGCAAGTTCATATTGGATTGAACTATTACTAGTGCAGGGGGAATCAAGGTACAATTGCATGAACAAGAAGTTGTTTGCATTTTCATTCATCTCCTGTATGGATGTTCAACTTTGACTGGGATAGAAGAGTAAGATACAAAAAGTTTTATTCTTAGGTTGTACATATGACATTTCTTGAAAATGATAATTTAGTATGATGTAAAATTTAAGTAGATCAAATCTGAATTGACAGCCGTATTTCTACGTTCTTTTACGTGTATAAAAGAACATATTTGTATGGGAAAATTAGGTATTATTTACGAACTGAAATAAAAGACATGACATACCATACAAAAGATATATATGAAGTTACATAATTGCCTCCAATTTATTGGACTTTTGTGCTGTTTATTTTTCCTGCCAGTGTTTTCCTAGGCTTTGTTGGTAATAATGACATTGTTGTGTCTGCGTTTATGTTTTAGTACAACTTCCCAACCACAGGCACATTCCCTCTTACGTCATAGTGCAACAAAAAACTGGTCTAAACGAGGTCACCCCGCTTGCTTGACTGTGCCTCAAAATGTTGAAGTACATTATCACTGAATTTGCCATTAAGCATTTTTCGAGGAATTTATTCAATAATCTTCAATGGAATTTTGATGGACAAGGCACAAAGTAAAGTGAATAAATACCATTTAAAGGTATGTTTAATCAGATTCTCCAAAATTACACCTATAGCTTCAAAAAGTGACTCGAAGCTTGTTATGAGTGAATCTGCAAGGGTTGATTGTGCTTGGTAATTACTTAACAGCAGTAGGTCTTTCTTCTCTGAGCCCTTAGATTTGCAGGTGATTTCTTATGGTGGAGACCAACATCTTGAAAAACCACTTCATAAAATATAGTTGCACTCATCCAAGCATTTTCACAATTTGGAAGGCATCATACAATAACAGAGATCATTCTCATCACAATTTTAAACTTGATCTTGTGCATATCCCTTGTGGGTCAATATCTCTCTCATCTGGTTGGGATAATTCCATGTGTGTGCCTGATTTGCCAAGTATATCTCTCCTAACAAAGAATTTTGTCTTATTCTTTGCCAGCACTGGAATAGCCTTGAGAATTGTTACAAGATCAGAACACTTTGTTGACATTGCTGTGTGAACCTGGTGTACACAGCATCATCTAATTCCACATTATTTGCCATCCATGCCCATTTTGGTTTAAACCCATCTTTGGAATCAATATCATGCAAGTACATTTGTAAAGCTGACCAGAAAAATAAAACAGTCAAGCTTGAATATAATTTAACAAATACTTTGCCCATACTCAAAAGAAGCTTTGCCCTTACTCAAAATAGCTTTGCTTATACTCAAAACAGCTTTTCTCAAACTCAAAACAGCTTTGCCCATACTCCAAACAGCTTTGCCTATGCTCAAAATAGCTTTGGATATACTCAAAACAGCTTTTCCCATACTCAGAATAGCTTTGCCTATACTCAGGATAGCTTTGCCCATACTCAAAATGGCTTTGCCCATATGCAAAACAGCTTTGCCTATACTCAAAATAGCTTTGCCCATACTCAAAATGGCTTTGCCCATATGCAAAACAGCTTTGCCTATACATGTACTCATAATAGCTTTGCCCATACTCAAAATGGCTTTGCCTATATGCAAAACAGCTTTGCTTATACTCAAAACAGACAATCCTCTGACTGAAACTACATTCTGTTGCTTGGATTAACTTAACTTGTTGTCAATAGGCAGCAATAGAAGCAGTTGATATGCTCCATAATTTGTGATTTCCAGGTACTCTTGTAGGGGTGAATGTACCAATATAATTCATGATAACACAGTCTACAATTCAATACATTATCAATACCCTTATCAGCTTGATGGTCTTTTCATTTTGGAAGGTCTTTCAGTATTAGGATGGTGCTGTTTTACATGCTGACATATTGGTTATATTTACAGAATAGATTACTGACAGACATAGACTTATCATCTTTCATATGCCATCTTCATCCTTGACAAGATTTTTATAAAATACTTCTTAACAGACTGCCTGTTAGTTGGCCATGATTTTATTTTGAACTTTTAGGCTATTTCAGGCTGCTCGATTTGATCAGATGCAGAACTTATGATGATCTCATGTCTTCACTTAAATCTGGAAGGCATTATTGTATTATCTTGACAAAAAAGAAATAGTGTAATTTCCTTGTACAAGGAAAATCTTAACTAGAACAAGTCAGAGTGTGCGATCTGAGATGACTAACAACCAGGTCCATCACGCTAATTCCTGCAGATGAGAAACAACTGTCCCAGGCACTCATTTGTGTCAGCATAATAGGAGATTTCTGACAACGCCTACCCCACATCCACACATTTTAACAAGGTGATTAGAACTCATGCAGTTTGGAATCTGCCCCCTTGCTAATTCTGTGCTCATTCTTTCTTTTATTCCCATTGGCACATTAAGTCTATGATATCAGTGTATAAAGAGAAATTCCAAACATGTTTCCATTGTATAATTTAAGTACTCTACAGATCATTTAATAGTCGCTTTTGCATGAAGTTTCTCTGTTTGGAAGCCAATACTTACGGTTAGTCCTGATTAGTGGTTACTGTTTTACTCTGGACTTGAACAAACAATAACCACCAATCTGGATTGAATATAACATATTTTACTTTATGACACACCGGATGTGTAGCCTTAAAATTTGATCCAAGAAGACAAGCTGTGAAGCAACAGAGAAACTTTGCATTATCAGTAAACTACTTAAATCACCCTTACATTTGGAACAAATCTGGAATGTCTTGTTCATGCTGATATATCTTAGTGTCTGAAGATGCTGATGGGATTAAAATAATTAGCATCGAACTGATGGGAAGTGGATTTGGTGGATTTTTAACCACATGTGTTCGTCACCTTGTGTAAATTTGTTGAAAGTGAGAGAGTGTTGTGGATAGTTTTTCAGTTTTACTGACAGGAAATGAGTACATGTGCCTTACACAGCTTTCTCAAATGAATTCTCACTTTAAAGAATAAAAACACAAAAAATAATTATTCACAGCTGCTTTAGATTAAAGTAACTTGTATAGGGTAAGTATTTGTATTAATTCTTCACATTTTATATTAGTATGGAAAATGTATCTAACATCAATATATCAAATAATCATTTCACACCTAATACTCAGTGTGATGTATCCAAGACTTGATGTAGACAATTCATGTCAGTTAAGTGGATTAACAAATTCTGTGAGATGTAATTGTCACAAATTCTTGTTGTCTCCTTTTTATTCCGTGGAAGATTTCCCTTTTGACAACCTCATGTTGCACACAGTTCATTTGGACCTTCTACATAGAGTATCATTACAAATATGTCCTGTAATTAAATTAATTAGATTAGTGATTTAGCTCATTTTTATGTTAGGGCTATCATCACTATATTTGGAGTTGTAGTGTTGAGATTATTTCTGATAAAAAATTCGGATTATCTTTCAGATTTTTAGAGGTAATATAATATGAATAGATAGTACTTCAATTATACATTCCGTTGTCAAAGACAATATTTACATTATGAAGCCATATTAATATTGGAACTAACTCCAATCAGCAAATTGCATATGCTGTTGTTTCGTGATATTTGAGTTCAAGGTCTAGCTTTATTTATCGATTTAGAATGTTCTGGAAGAGAACTTTTAACCCACATCCTGGTAGTATAATCTGGGTCACATTCATCGATTAGTTTCTAGCAATGAATGAGGCTTGTTACACTTGAATTGATTTTGTTAATATCATACTCAGACAGATCAAGTAACATGATATATGTCACAATTCATGAACTGGCAGAGAGTTTTCAGAACATAAAGTGTGGTAATTATTAATGATACCATTTAGGGCCAATTCATGCTTAAAAGCCATTGCAGAATATGCACACAAAGAAACAGACTGATGTAATTTTATAAGCAAAATACCACAATCAGAAATACAACCTTAATTCTTTAATTGAAACAACATCATGAAAGTAGGGATATAGTGCAACCTAGTTTACCAATGCCATGTCAGCCATCATATATTTAGGTCAATGACAGTAGTCATTGTTATGTATTTGTATTGTGTTATTGATATTTGTCTGTAATTGAGGGTAGATGTTTGGCCTACCTGACTGTTTGCATGTTTTTGTCATGTTTGTAAGTTATACATATTAAATTGTTTACTGATATTTGAGTTCAGGGTCTAGCTTCATTTACAAACATAGCATTTTCTGGAAGAGAACTTTTGACCCACATCCTGGTCATTTTATTGTTTCTTAGGTTTTATTAGAAGGTTGATGTAACCAAATTATTCATTTCTATTTTAACATCAGAACATCAGTCTGAGGATTCACTTTTAGTTGTTTTCAGATATAATTTGAGAGGAATCTTGTATTTAAATTATTTATTGTAATTATAAAGTACTCATTGACTAATTAGACTTCAACACTATTTTGAGATTACTGCAAATTTATTTAAAGACATTCTGAATTAGATCATTGTGATACATCAAGACTGCTGGTACTTCAGCCTATTCAAGACTATTCATATATAAGCACATTCATTGTTGGAATTCATTCAGAACACTATACTTTTGGTCATGTGTTGGAACTTTGAAGATTATTTGGGATTGACAATATTGTAGGTTTCTTTTGAATTTTTATTTTGCATTCTAATGAAATACATGTAATTTGTTTGTTGAAATTTACAAAATGTATGGTTTTGCTTTTTTTCATTTTCATAATTTAAGACCATATAATCATAACATCATGCATGTACTGAAGTACATTTGTACTTTAAAAAAGCATTTAACTTTTCTGTCCTTTTGCATAAATGAAAGGACACAGAAGTGGAATATATCACTTTGTTAATATGTCTTACTGTGCACAAGCTTGTGAACACTAGAGTGTAGCATAAGTAATATGTAAATTGAGAGTACTGGACCATAGGATGCTTTACATAAATAGGGAACCAAGGGGATATATAATGTCTTGTTTGTTGCTTATAAACCAAATTGATGTGTAGCTTGATCTTATCATGGTCTCCCATTAGTTTCATAAAGAACCAAATTTTTGCAGAGTTATAGCTCCAGATCACCTTAAAATCTACGTACCATTTGTGTTTTTCTTTTGTTTCATAGATCTGTCCATATGGCCAAATAAGCTTATGGTATGATCCAGTATCATGCATTGTAGAATTTCAGCAACCGCTTTTTTCGCAGTGTTCTAGAGAAAAAAACAACACTGGATAAATTTCAACTAAATTTGATAGAGAGCATCTTAGCATGAAAGTCCATAAATAGTAAATTTAGAATGTTCTAGAAGAGAATTTTTATGCAGATCCTAGTCATTTTATTGTCTTAGGTTTTTATATAAGGCTGGGATAATCAAAATTATTCATTCCTACTTAAAGTTCAGTCTGTCAGATTATTTTTAGTTCTGTTCAGATACAATTTGAAAGCAATCATTTATTTAAAATATTCATTGGAATTACAAAGTGCTCATTGACTTTTGGACTAAAACACTACTTTGAATTTATTGTGAATTCATTCAAAGACATTCTGGATTATATCATTGGGATACATCAAGACTATTGGAACATCAGCACATTCAAGATTTGGACTTCATTTAGAACACTCAGTGCTTTTGGACTTGAAAGTTTAGGATTAATTGGTATTTAATTCATAATATTAAAAGTTCACTTTGTATTCTAGGGAAATTAAGATATTTATTCTTTTAAAAGCTACCAAAAAATGTAAAATTAGCTATTTCACTTTCTTGACACTGATTTGAGATTGTTTATATCATTAAGTCCTTTTGGTTTCTAGCATATTTATAGTATAAACAAAATTACGTAATCAAAATGATGTCACAGCATGGATCATTCTAAGATGTTCTAGCTTCAGTTATATATAATATCTTAAATGCTTCCTTAGCATGGAAAATGACATAATTAAAGATACTTAATACTGAAACATTAAGATACATATATGTCTGTGTGGAAAACTGTAACAGATCACATTTTGATCAGACCTGTTAAAGTCTTGTATTTTCAAGATGTTGGATGAGTTTGATTATTAGCAAGCTCTTTGCATATGAATGAAGTAATCTTGTATCTGAATTGTTTGAGCTTGTTACCACCCTGGACATGTTATTCAATCAGATTTTGCTCCACCATATTTTGACCTTACAAGAGAGTTATGGACTTCTGTTAACTAATAGCTTGTGGAAACCTTTACACACACACACACACACACACACACACACACACACACATATATAAGATCTGAGGTAATTGTAACACTGATTGGACCATTTTTAAATATTTCACAGAATGATTACTCTGGATAGTTTTATCACACTTATATTATTATTTTAAATACATTCTTTGTCCTTTGTCCATTTGTTGGTATGGAATAATTGATTTGTAATTGGTTGGGATTTTGTGCAGTATACGAAATAGGCAGTCAGATGGTGGATTGTTGAAAGGAAATATAGTATCCATCATTTTTTTACTGAGGCTTCAAACTTCAGATGGCTTGTTGAGGGTAGATTATTATCATTTGGCTGGTACAATGTAAATACATTATAAAAATCCAAAAGGAGTTAATTGTTTCTCTGTTATACTGTTGCAGAATGCAGTTGATTTTGCAAGATATTTCCTGGAATACTATGACATTTTTTTTATATGTTCATCCTTCAGTCTTTTGAACGGCTATCTGCCATGTGATCATCAGGCCTGCTTAAAAAAAACCAGAATAATGCTAGACCTTAAATAAATTTGCACATGTATATGTAGGTATTGTTTGCCAGAGGCTATTACTTTTGGCTCAGTGATATGAGGCCTAAGGGAATGGCTACCAAGTCTTTAAAACATATATCAGACCCACATGTAATACAGTAGTTGCTCACTTCAGAGTGCCTCCATATACTTGTATTGCAGTCCCTCTTATATGGATCATATTTTCAGATGAATATTGTTTAATCATTTGAACCTAACTCAGCATAGGTTGATTTCACTTACAATGTTAGTATACAGTCATGGTTCCCATTAATTGTGTCATAGTAAGAAACAATTGTAAATTTTGAAAATAATTATTTATTTTAGTTAGAGCTATATAAAATAGTATATGTATTTTAATGTATTATAAACTGATATACATCTATGAAATCATGAAGATGGAACACATGATAAACTTTTGGACACCCGTATGAGATCATGACTGCTGGGTGTTCACAGTGATAAAAAGAGAGAGTGTGTGGGGGACATTGACAAAGATAAATAAAAAAATTGTGGCATTTATAGTTGCATGTACTGGCAGTTATATATATATATATATATATATATATATATATATAGTGTGTGTGTGTGTGTGTGACTGTGCTATAGGATGCTCTGTTCTAACAAATGTAGATATAACATGATTGTGACATGGTTCCCAAAATTTCATATACATGTATTTTTCTCGTTCACAAAAGAATACTTTTTCTTTCTTAAAAGTATGTAAAATAATGTGCAGAAAGTGTATTATAATAATAATAATAATAATAATAATAATGATGTCTTTATTTAAAGAAGAAGCTCATTTGGTCAACTGACCAATCTTCCCTGAGGCCTTCTACAATGACATTTGTACAAATATATATATATATATAATGCACAATTTATACAAAATAAGGTGTCTTTAGACAACAAATGCTGTTAAAAACTCGACAATTGATCTACTGCTACAGTAAAATATGTATTATCAGTTTCGGGAAGAGATCGTGTATGAATTCTAATACAAGACGATCATTGTGTGGCTCCTGAAATTTCATATGTGTTTTAGCATGCACGGAAAAAATTTGTCTTAAAAGTATGAAAAATAACATGTTAAAAGTTTATTCAGGGATCTATCTGGGCTTCACTGATGTCAAACATTGTGATTTGTTTTCTTTATTGGCAACAAAATATACCCTCTGGTGATTATTTTATTGTGTGTGATATTGTTGGCTATTTAAACTTGTATCTTGGGTTTGGAGTGGAGAAATTCAGAGGCATCATGAAAGGAGGCTGAATTCAAATACAAGACGATCATGGCATGGATCCTGAAGTTTCATATGTTACATGTGTTTTATCATACACAAAAGCTTTTTTCGTTAAAGTATGAAAATTATAGTGTAAAAAGTTTATTCAGGGATCTCACTGGGCTTCATAGATGTCAAACATTGTGGATTTTGTTTCCTTATTGGCAACAAAATATATCATCTGACAGCTTTTTTTGTTGACATTGATGGCTATTTAAACTTATATCTTGGGTTTGGAGAGGAGAAGTTCTGAGGCACCATGAAAGAAAGCTGCAATCTTAATATAAAATGCACTGGAAACTATCTGTTGTTATAAACAAATCCATTGGTCATACCGACAAACCATCTTAACAATGCATTGTTATATAATCGCTTATGCTGATATCTGGCCTGAGATGTACAGTATGCTGTGATAGTCATGCTACCAGGACCAGCTACAATCAACCAGCCTTTGAGGGCAGTAACAGTAACTACTACAATTGCCCAAACAACAGCTAATTTCTTTTATTAAAAAATTGTACCCAAAACAAAATATTTTGCTGAAACTTCAAAGCAAACCGATTACTTTTGAAGCACTGATAGTTCTACATAAATACTCAGTAAATGGAAAAAAAAATCAGTTTCAATCAAGGTTCTACAGTTATTTGATGTTGCCGCCACAATAAGAAATGGGCATTTGTTTGGTCCTTTATAGCTGTCCTATGTGGTTACTTTCAATAACACATGTATCCTTCATCAATGAAAGCCAACTACAGTCTTCAATAAAAAACAAGGAATCATTCATCAAAGAAAGTCGTCGTCACCACACTGAAATAAAAGCAGATGATTGTTGCATTCTCCAAAGTTACTGGGACATGTTTATTGTGCTGTGAAAAAAGTTTATGCTATTTTGTCTTCATTTAATCAAAAGCATGTTATTTTTGCACTTGCTTTTATTACCCAGCCTCTCCCAGTCATTTTTTTTTTGGTACATGCATCATTTTCAGCTGACTTGGTTTTAACACGGTTCGGTCTACAACACGGTCAGATTCTATAGACTCCACCGCCATGTTATAGCAGGGTCACACTGTATATGTTATTTTAATTTACTATCAGTATCTCCAAAATTTTCATCCATTATATCCAGAATTATCATGTCTCATGAACAATATATATTGAAGATTCATGTTGATTGTTATGTCTGTAGGCCAAAGTTGAAGGCCAGCAATTTAATGCACTGAGATTACAGTTCAAGGTTATAGGTAGAACGTTTGTAGAATAAGTCTTTTTTTCTCTTCTTTTTAAAAACAAATATTTTAATTTACTTTTCTTTCAGGAATGTCCAGATTATGGTCAGCGAGCCACCTTCCAGTATCTGAGAGGTCTGTTTCATGTTGCTAATGGTGATAACATAGCTGCAATGGATGACTTGATTAATTTGTCTGCTGCCACTGCATCTCTGCATCATACTCGGTTGGTACTCAGTATGCTTCTGCTTTTTTAACCTCAGAAGCTTCCTTTTCTTAGATACAGTTGCAAGTATTGTTATACAGTCTGATTGGATGCATTCAGCATACTAATTAAATACTAATTAGAACAGGCTGCAGTTACCTTAAAATGACATTCGTATTATTTTGTTTTATACCCACAGTGCTTGTTTGGGCATCTTGATTTCATCCAGTCCATCCATCTGACATATCTGTCCATCTGTCTGCCCCTGGAAGCTTGTTAGCTCAGTTGTGCTAAAATTATTTGCTGTCTACTAATAAAATTGTATAGGCATGTTTGTATGCTCCTTTCTGTTTCACTCTAAATCATCAGACAATGCACGTGCATGACCTGTCTTAATTGCCTTGAGACTAAGATATCCATTGAGCTGTGAAGGAAAGAAGATTTGTTTTCCTGGTATGGATGTCCCTACATCCCACTGGAATTCTGATCCCCTTCCTTGGTCAGATGAGTATATGCCAACACCCTTTTTCCAATGACCTGCTCATTACTTTCACAGGACCAAGAGCCTTGTGAGAGTGCTGCTTCTCCATAAGAGCGTGACTCACTCTCAACCCAAGTTTTGTCTCCCTTGGGAGGGATCCTAGATCAATCCCTATCTGACATTGGTCAGTACAGCTGTCATTGAAACCATGGATCTTATTTTTTTTCTCAAACAAAGAGAAACATCCCAAGCAGTTGTGGTGAGTGTCCTGCAGAGCTTTTTTATGCCCATATTTTAGCATGTTCAAAACTTCACACTGAAATTTCAAAGAATACAAAATATTCTGTATAACAGTTTGGTGTAAAAAAGAAATGAAATTAAATTCTGGAACTAAAACAAGGTAGGAAATACCCTATCACCAGATCTTTTAGCACAAGTAAATAATTTCTAGAACTTGCTGTTCTAGATAGTCCTCTACTTGATCTCAGGTCACAATAACATTTTCTTTAGAACAAAAGCTATTACTTAATGGAAAATTTCATTCAGGATGTTTACAAGATAAAATCATAGTTATAATTATAAAGAAGAATTATAATAAAGAACATGGTAAACAGAATGTTCTTGACTCAGGCAAAGATGATAGTCTTAACCCTTTACCTCACAGAGTGTATGGCTTTTCAGCCCTTAGATACTCATGTAGCAAAGTTATCCAGTGCAGTGCACTATAAATAGAACACCTGTTACTTTTTCTACTCATACACATAGGCCTGTTAAGCAGTGAAGTGTATGTTATGTTTAACAGCAATTTTAACCATTTTATGTTTTTGGTACAGATATATTATATATGGAAAAATTTAAGAGTAAAATCCAATCGTTATATCTGTATAATTATTTTTCACAGAAGAATTTTTTATGTGCTTTAAAATCTTGAGAGAACTTGTTCACCATCAAGTCAGTGAAGTCACGTGACCAACATAGCTGCCATTTCTCATACTCGAAATTTACAACTTCTTTGTCTGCGTCTACATCACTAAATCAGCTGAATTTGATAATTTATAAAAACTAATGGCTTCCTATATCAGTATCAGAGCCTTTACCTAAGTTATTGAAGCTTTCATAGTTGTGATTCTAATCGTGAAAACTCAAGTAAGTACTGAACGAAATCCGCTACCTCCATTTTGGAGAGTGGAGAATATGACCCAGTTACTTTAAATAGCAGATTTCGACCAGAGCATAAACAGTGACCACGTGATCTGATGTAATGGTCATTCACACCAATGAATGTAGTATCTAATAGGGGGTTTTCCCTGAAGGTGGCGCCATGAAAACCCGCTCAAAATGTCTGATGTTTACAGCAGGCGTCAAAAGGCGCTTCCATGAGAATGTTGTAGAGGCATCAAAAGGCGCTTATATGTGAATCAGGTAGAGGCGTCAAAAGGCGCTTCCATGCGAATGGAGTAGAGGCATCCAAAGGCGCTTGCATGAGGTAAAGGGTTAATAGTTAATCCATACTCATAAAGAAAAAATTGGCTGAGTATTAGTTGCTTACAGAATTTAAAAAAATCTGATGATTCAGGTCAGGTAGAAAATGAATTTGATTTTGGACAAGCTTAAGTCCAGAATACAATTATCAAATACATATAAGGAATAAAAAAACTAACAATGCAAAGTAAATATAAAACAGAAAGCTTAGAGTAAAACTCAGATTTGCAGTCAGTGATAATATTATCACTTAATCAATACAAAAAATATTAAATTGCCAAAATGCTTCTTTGCAACATGAAAATAGGCAAAATTTCTACCAGTAAATTTGCACATGACCTGATGCATACAGTTACCCAAGAAAAAGGAAGGGTATTCTGCATGAACCTATGATATAGAAGTTAGATTGGATTCCTGTTCTTGATAATATGGGACTTTTCCAGCTAATGGGAGGATAGAATTATGAGCTTGGATGAGAGTACTTTCATCCCAGAAGAAGTAAGCGAGACAATGGTGATATGTATTCTTCTATTAGCATTAGACAAATTAAATTTAGTAGGCATATTGTATTCATTAGATTTTCATGCCTTTTAGTGCAGTTGGGGCATACATATTTACAACTGCAATTTTTATTATAAAAAGAGTTAGTGAGAATAAGAGACATACTATTTCAAAGACTGAATCCATATGAACATTCTGCATCTGTGTTACATTCTGGTATATATTAAGCTTTCTGTAGCATCATTTATTTTTGTGTGACTACATTTTCATGGTTTTGTGAAAAAAAAATACATTTTCATATGTGCTTAAATTTATGTTTTGCCTGTCATAGTTTAAACCTTGATAGGTATTTAATTTCATTGATTAATCACTGTAGAATGTGACCCTGCTGTAGCATGCTTCATTATAACATGAATTTTGGATATAATGTGATTTTGGCATGGTTCCCAAAATTTCACATATATTTTTCTCATTCCCAAAATTTTTTTCCATTCTTACAAGTACAAAAAATAATGTGTCAAAAGTTGATTATCATTTTGGGGAAGAGATCATGTATAAATTCTAATACAAAATGATCATGGCATGGCTTGTGCAATTTCATATGCATGTATTTTTCTCATACACGGAAATAAACATTTCTTCTTAAAAGTATGAAAAATAACATGTAAAAAGTTTATTCAGAGATCATGCTGGCTTTGCCAGTGTCACAAATTGCAATTTATTTTCCTTACTGGCAAAAAAACCTATCTGGCATGTTTATTTTGCAGTGTTGTTGGCCATTTAAACTTGTATGTACAACCTTGGGTTTGGAGTAATGAAATTCATAGGCACCATGAAAGGAAGCCACAGACTTGATATAAAATGGACTGGAATTTATGTGTTGTTAGATAAACAAATTCTATGTTCATATTTGACACACCGTCTTAACAGTGCATTGTTATATCATAATCCGCTTATTCTGACATTTGGCCTGAGTACTTACTGTATGCTGTGAGATCTCTGCATTTTTTTTCATTTTTGGACATTTCTGGTAGTGGATATCAACTGGATGAGGCACTATGTCATAATGGATCTTTCAGACAAATTAGTGTTTGACTATCAGTCGCTTGCTAGTAATTAATATATTTATTTAGTATGTGGATGGTAAGTAAAATTCCTCTTCTTTCACTCATAGAATTAAATCCTTCAAAAACTTGCATTTTCTGTACTAATCCCTGTCAGAACAGAACACCTGTTGGCTTGTTTTTTTAAAAATTTCTGATGCATACATGGAAGGCAGCATCACTGCACTACCAGAAATGTAACAACCCAACCCCCCCCAAAAAAACTGGAGATCTACTTGTCTGTCTATCCAACAGTCATGCTACCAGGACTAGCTACAATTTACCAACTTTTGAAGGCAGGAACAATAACTGCTACAATCACCCAAATGGTGGCTAATTCCTTTTGCTATTAAAATGTACACAGAAAATATAGTTTTGCTGAAACTTCAAAGAAAACTAATTACCTTTGAAGTGCCGGATCATTCTGTATAAATGCTAGGCAAATGAAAACAAAATTCACTCTCATTCAATGTTCTACACTTATTTGATGTTGCTGCTGCAATAAGAAATGGACATCTGTTTGGTTCTCCATAGCTGTCCTTTAGCAGTAACTTCAATAACATATGGACCCTTTGTCAAAGAAAGCCAACTACAATCTTCAATAACAACAAAGAACCTTTCATCAGAGGAAGTCAGCACCAAACTTAAATAAAAGCATTTATTGTTCCTTGAAAGTTTCATTTATGCAGGAAAATAATTTATGCTTTTGGTTCCTACCACTGGTGGCATAAAACGCAAATTAAATTTCCAATCTTTTGAAACTATAGATATCTGGCCATCAAGTTAATTGAAGATGGGGTATCTTGCAAAGAGGTTTGTTAAAATTTTAATTTATTCACATGTTTAATTTCTCTATGAATAGCCTCATCCCCTGGGTAGCCTTGGCAAGATTATAGCTGTCCTCAGCTGACCAAAATCTAGGCCATTTTAAGTACATGTACATGTAGCATGTAAACAACTATAGCCACATGCTATTTACAAGAGTTGCAGTGAATTTTTTAGTGACAATTGGATATAGATCAAAACAAGGACTACTGTATTTACCGCATACATTGGGACACAATAAAATAATTATTTTTTTTTCCTGTCTCAGAACTTATGGTGAAACTTTTTTTCACCTAGGTCATATGTCCCAAGACGTAAGAAACTAAATAAATTTGTATTGCATTTGTGCTCTCCCCCACTGCACATTTGAATAAAATAGATAAATTAAATGCTTACTTGATAATAAAATGAAAGAAACTAACCTTATATTGTTATCATTTATTCCTTTTTTTTTCCACATGAGCATTAAAGAATAAAATATATCCACGAAATCCATATATGTAGCGTAGGCTTCCATACTATAGCATGTATCGCTTATGTCCAATAACACATGCCATGTTGTTCATTGACATGAACATTGAGAAACAAATTGTGCTCAAAGGTTTGAATATGTTATCTGACTGAAAACTGGATCCAACAAAATTGCAAACAAGAGAGAAATAATCAACCGATATCTGACAACTATCATTCACGCATGACACGGTGTAAGGTGCAAAATAATCAAGATTGAATTATTTCCAGGTCTACTATGTGACATTGTCTCGCAAATAAAAATCATTATTTGAAAACATGAGTGTATGTGACAATCTTTTCGCCAGCACGGGTTACGAAAGTATCATTACTATTTACCTGCAGACATCAGTGCTCCTTTGTATTAATTGTAACGACAGATGCCAAGCACATAGAAGCCCGGGTGGTGAATAAATACAACTAGCAGCGAGCAGTAAACTCCTTCTTTGAACTTACCGACAGGACATCAAAGACGAGGTTATTTTTATTACAAAGCAAGTCAACCTCAGAAGCCGACTTTGGTTACTTTTTTTTTGGTTGTTGTAAAGGACATCAATACAAAGGTTATTTTATTGCAATGCAGGCCGACATTGGAAACTGACTATAGATTCTTTTAAGTGAGCTGATTTTTTTTTTGAATTTGAAAAGACAGCCGAGATATGGAAGCAAACTTTGGTTCGTTTTCACTGGTATTCACAGGAATTTTGAAACTAAATTGAAACAATGGAACAAATTTTAAAGTAACACGATATAGTGCTTCATGCACGGATGTTGATGACCCAATGTCACCCAGAATATTTGGAGAAATAAAATAATGTGATGACTTTGTGAAGGCCAGAAGAGAAGCAGATGATTTTGCAAACAAGAGGGAAATAATCAACTGATGTATTGAAGACTACTGCCATTCACACATGACATGGTGTTAGGTGCAAAATAACCAAGATTGAATTATATCCAGGTCTACTGTATGACAGTATCTTGCAAATAAAAATCATTATTTGAAATCCATTTCTTATTGCAGCGGCAACATCAAATAAGTGTAGAACATTGAATCAGAGTGAATTTTATTACAAAGCAAGCCGACTTTGGACACTCTGAAGCCAGTTTTTGGTTTTTACAAGGATATCAATACAAAGGTTATTTATTGCAAAGCAAGCTGACCTCAGAAACTGACTATGAATTCTTTTAAGAGTGCCAATTTTTTTTATATTGAATATACAAAGACGGCTGAGATATGGAAGTTAACCTTGGTTCCTTTTCACTGGTATTCATGGGAATTTTGAAAATAAATTGAAACAATGGAACAATTTTTAAAGCATCACAATATAGTGCTTTGTGCATGGACATCGATGACCCAGCATTGCCCAGAAGATTTGAAGAAAATAAAATCATTTGATGACTTCATGAAGGCCAGAAGAGAAGCAGATGATTTGGCCGACAATATGATCATTAACATGGATGAAATTTTAGTGTACTTTGATCGCATTCCTGGATGGACTGATGATAAGATGGGGGTCAAAAGTGTGAGAACTAGCAAGACTGGTGCAGATTTGAACAAATATGACTTTAGCCCTTGCAGTTTCCGCTTCAGGTGATGTGTTGCCTGTAACAATTTTTCAGGTATGAGAAAGCTAAAAAAAAATATTCATGTACTGAAAGAATGGATCGTACATGTGCAGGAGAAGGATTGTCTTGATGAGATGCTGCTGCAGTGGATTAAAGAGTTTTATCTGAAGTACAATTTTTTATACAGTAAAAACCGCTATAAGCGACCTCTGGTATGAGCAGCCACCTGTAGTTTCCGACCACAATTGTAATACACAAATCAATTTTATTATATCAATGCTCTGTCATGAGCGATCACCTGCTGAACGTGACCAGCAACCATGATGTCATGGCAAAACATGCATTTCGACACTGCTATGAACGACTGCAATTGCAAAATGGGGATAACTCCACCGACCTTTATTTAATCCAAATGACTGCTTGTACATTCTAAAAAAAATTAGGCTGGTTTCTGATATCTGAAATATTGTAGGCATGCTTTTAGTGTTTCATATTTTCTATTGTAAACCAGACTAAAAGTACCTGTACAATATTCCAGCACTCAGCCTGGTTCCCAGCTGTATCCAACTCTATGAATGACCATCTGTATTGTGAGAACAGAGACAGACACCACTAACCTTATTATGTAGTCATTTGTAACAATAATCGCTTGAATAGCAAGATTGTTCTGATTAAAAACATACATGAAAAGCCTAATTTAATGTAGTGGTCATATATATTGTTTGTCTTTAGAGTTAATCCATATTGCATGGGGTTGAATAAGGTCTTTGTCTATTAAAAAGCCAGCAAGTGAGAATCATTTTAGGGATTCGACTGTACGTGTTAAAGGCTTGTGATGTTTGTTGTTCCCCCCCCCCCCGATGTTAGTGATTACATCCCAGTCACCAAGCTGTCATCTATTCAAGTTGGTGCGACCAGGTTGCACACTTTGTTTATGGAGTTAATCCCTGTATGACCTCTTTAAATTAAGCTGTTGACTTCTGTTTCTGGATGGGATAACTGTTTCTTTTTATTTCATTAATTGTTAGATATGCACACATATAGATTTTTCATAATTTCCCAAAGCCTATTAAAAACCATCTTTACAGTGGATATTACAACTGAGCACTAACAATGTTGACACCTAGTACCTTAATAACAATGGAAAAACTGCCAGCTAAAATGAGACAAATTTTAATGCTGGAGAAAATAACTATTGTGACTGAAAGAAATGAAAAAGAGCAGACCACTCGCAAAATAGCAGTTTAAACATTGGTAAAACAAATTTAGGGTGTTATAAAGGAAAAGCAGTAAATCAGAAACAATTTCATATGCTAATACATGTACATATGATCTTCAAATGTAAATGTAATTTCATGTTTAATGATAGAAGTATATCTTTATTGCTCTATAATTTTGTTTTCAGATGAATGCATACAATATTTTATCAAGAACTATTAATAAAAAATAGAATATATGTACAGTGATTGTGGTTATGTTTCTTTAAATTGTTCTGAAACTGGATCTTGGAAACTGGTCTTTTTGCACAAACCTGTTATGAGAGACCACCTGTCTTGAGAGACTGTTTTTTGTTAGCAGAAGGGGTGGTCTCTCATAACAGGTTTTTACTGTATATGTGTTATTTGTGTTTTCTAAGGGGATGTGAGTCATACATGAATTTCATAGCAGTGATTTATACTGAAATTCATTGATTTATTACATACATGTAAAGTACTAAACGGACTATGGATTGTACTACACATATGTAAGTAAATATACAGGTGTTTTCGGACTAGTTTATCTTTATTTAATCAAAAGCACATGTATTATTGCATACACTTTTATTACACACACACCCCCCTGCCATATTTTAGGTAAATGCATCAATTTTTTTCAGCTAACTGACTCAGTTGGTTATAACACGATTTGGTTGATAACATGGTTCTGTGTACCCCAACTGCTTTGTTATAGCAAGGTCACACTGTACTCAAAATTAAAAATGTAGAAGAACAAAATTATACTTTAATGGTTAAAGCAGTGTTACCACCTGAAGAAGCATCAATCAAATACCAGTAAGATCAATCACTTACACTCAGCATCAAACAATGCTGATGCAGTCTACACTGTCCATTCAGTTCCACCATCAGTATTTGACCACAGCATTAACACAGTGGTAAAATTCAACTCAGATTCCAGTCAGTTTGGATAATGTCATCATTCTAAATGTGAACCAAAGATGTGACTGACTTCCCCTTGCTCAGTGCATTTCGCAAGCAGTGTCAGTGTTTGATGTGTTCAGAGCCCATAAGTGTGTGAAAATGCTATCTTGCTAACTAAATTAAAAAAACAATGAAATCAGTTGTTTGTTTCAGCCATGCCTGATGTATGAATCAACTTAAGCCACTAGACCTTACAATAAATAAAAACTAAAAATTGAAAAAGAGCTAAAATCACATTTCAATAACTGATACACTAAATAGGTCATGGAGACCTTAAAACTTAATCGATCAATCCTATTTATGCTGAATGGATGATTGCAGCTCAGGTGAAAAATTTGTGAAAGATCAGACCTAATTATCCATGGCTTTGAGAAAGCTTATCTTGAAACTTGAATTGAGCAATTTCAGGTTTATTTACCTGACAAACATCTGTGTGTATCAGCAGACTTAATTGACATGCTGATTCAGTGGTTTGTCCAAAAATCAGTGTGGTATGATCTTTAATACTCTGCAGTAATTAGCTCATATAGACAGAATTTCAATATTAATTGTGCTTCAGACAATAGTATTTTAAAATCATTCTGTTTGTTGAGATTAAGGTTGCATGGATAAAATAGAACATGCTTTCATGAGGAATTTTAAACAACAATTTTACTTGAATGAAGAATCAGTTTGAATTTTCATACAATGTCATCATTCAGTAATACTAGTGTTTGAATATTGTATGCTTTTTTTCTATCCTTATATCACAAAATACTAGTAATTTAGACAGTGAGTGGAAGTTACCGCTACCAGATACTATATAGATGCATTTACATTGAAACAATATAAATTGCTTTATAATTTTTATTTTTACGGCTACCAGGTACTGTATAGATGCATGTACATTGAAACAATATAAATTGCTTTATAATTATTTTTACAACTACCAGATACCATACTGATGCATGTACATTGAAACAATATCAAATGATTTATAATATTTTTTTAAGGTTTAGAATAAAAAGAACATATGTACAAGCTAATATTTGATGAACAGATTACACAAAATGATGTTCATTTATAAAATAGCTTTGTTGATCTCTATGAATGAAACACAGTAGAAAATGGGGGAGGGGGCTTCATCATTATATGTGGCTAAGTTTTCATTAGGTTTTTAAATCTGTTGTTCAGGGCTGCAGTAAAATCCACAAAAATTGATACCCCATGAAAATTGGTGACACTATATTATTCCATTTCTTGTTATTAAAGTAGCAAATGAATAGAATCATCTACTAAGCCTGTGATAAGTCTCCATTATATACATCTACTAAGCCTGTGATAAGTCTCCATTATATACATCTACTAAGCCTGTGATAAGTCTCCATTATATACATCACCTGACTGCATTAATATTAGGAATTATTTATGCTACCTCCAGAATGCAGCCATCCTATAGACATGGTAAAGTCTTTGTGTCTGTACATTATTTTGATAAAGGAATGCAGCTCTCATAGATTAGCACCCCTTAGCCTGTTACGTGGCTGCCCATAATCCAGATGTCGTCAGTTCTTATCTCTCATTTGCATTGTCAACAGGCCTTTAAGGCATCCAATAGATTTTAAATCATTTTTCATCCAACTGTACAGCAAGTCTGAACACAGTTAAATGTATTATATAATACATTTTTGTATTTCATAGTTTATTCAATGATATTTCTCACTTTATATGATTAAACAGTAACTCTATGGTGTCATTATACTGACAGCTCATGTGATGTTTTGGAATGTACATTCACCTATTTAAACAGTTTTTATCTAACTATATCATTGTTCATAATCATTATTGTCATTTGTGATTAGATCAATAACTCTGTTTATTCAGTTTTTCTTAGCAGGTTTTTTTGTTGGCACTTCCTTTTAAGTAGTCTGATGACTTCGCCTTTGTATATATATCATTTGTCCTTTTGTCATTTTTAACTTTTCAGGTCTGCATCTGGAAAATGTCATTCAAGTGCACAATATGCCATTGCTTTAGAGTAGGGGAGGATAACCATGAAAATACCTGGCTTATTCAAAATGTTCAGCATCATATGTGCTCCATTTTGACTGAAGAGACATGTTCTATAGTCCTCACTTGGCAGTTTAAGGGCAGAAAGAAAAGAACCAAATCAAAATCATCTAATCCTACATAATCAGATTCAGTGCATAGCTTTGGGGAAGTGGAGATGCCTCCCTCTACCCCCAGTAAGAAAGCTGAGCTTCCTTTCCAATACATGCAACACAGGAGTCTAGGACATCTCCCCCCTGGACTTTTCCCCCCCGACATATCCCCCCCCCCCCATTATCTTTATACTATCTTTACAGTGCATTGTTACATCATAATCCGCTTATGTTGACATCTGGTCTGAGTACTGTACTGAAACAACTACAATTAATTAAACGATGGCTAATCCTTATGTTGTTTATCTTAAATATACCAAATATGCACTCTTCATACTTCAAAGAAACCTCCTGTTCTACAGTGAGTAAAAGCATGATTGTATGAGAGAGAGAGAGAGAGAGAGAGAGAGAGACGTTCAGAATGTAGATTTTTACATTTGATAATGCATTTATTTCAGGTGACAACAGTTATACCTATGCACTAATGTTACTATATATAAATAAATTTAGTATAAAGATAATGGGGGGGGAAATGACTGGGGGGGAAAAGTCCTATTTGATTGGGGGAAAAATCCGGGGGGGGAGATGTCCGGGGGGGATATGTCGGGGGGGAAAAGTCCGGGGGGGAAATGTCCAGGGGGGAGATGTCCTGATACCGCAACACAGACACCTGTTTGAGACTTTGCCATGCAACCCCAGTAGAGATTTGGCATCTTGGTGACTAGAATGTTGTCCAGTGGCAAAGATGATTCTAGAATGCTGTCCAGTGGTAAAGATGATTTGCTTGTGGTTATTTTGGGCAATCCTATGGGTACAAGTCCAGTACCCTACCTGTGTTCTATTTTGATGAAGGCAGTGGGCATTTGGTGGTGTTTTCTGGCTGCTACAACCAGAAAACTTTTCTTATCACAGTATATAATGTTCTGGCTGCCAACCATATACCTTCCAGTATACAACTCCTCACCAGCATACACCATCAGCGATGATGTCCTACATTGAATTTCTTGGCAACACCAACCAGCATACTGGTCAGCCAGGCAGTCAACTGATCACCCAGCCAACCCAACTTTATTGATGCTGTCCTTTTATGATGACCCAGCTGCCCACACCAATTCAGCTGATGATGCTGGCCATATCAAGTCAGATGTCTTTACCATCTGTCAGTTCCAGTCTGGCAACACCAGTTAATTTCAAGTTCAGTTCAGAACTCTTCTAGGCTGCCTCAGTTGGCCATTTTCACAGGCAAATCATTTATGATACAAGCTGCAGATACCTTGTCATCATCACCATGTGGTATGCACTACCCCTGGACTTCTGTACAGGGGGAGGATGCCACCCAAACTGATGATTATTCTGACCTACCTGAGAATTCTGACCCCACTGTGGAGTGTACAGAATTTCCAAGACTTGATTGAGGAGCTCTGTAGAATATTGTCTTGTATCAAATTTTCTCCCCCTCCAGCAGTGAATAAAGTTAACAAAGTTAGAGCTTCTATGGATGTTGATCATGCTGACAAACATTCATCATTTAGATTTCACCTGCAATCTCCCAAGATTGCTGAAATTTCTGGATGCTTTTCTGACAAGATATGTAATCCAGATAATAACAAGGCTTTTTTTTCTCTGCCAGTCAACTACCAAATTGGTATAGAATGCATATTTACGACATGGAAGTTCCACTCTTTCGTAAAGTAGACAGTCAATATTTAGTGCTACATAGAAGTTGTTTAAGAATGCCATTTCAGTTTCCTCCCATCTTGATATGGCACCTCTGGACATTTGTCGCTTGGCAGAAAATGTAGGAAATGTTCACTCTTGGGATACGGTCAGCCACGTCTGATAGGTGATAAACAGGGCAGCACACCACATGATGGTGAGTGCTTATGTTGCTTCCTTCAGTTTGAACCAGGTTATAGACAGGACACTTTTGTGGTCATAATCACTCAAACAGCACCATGCAGCACCCCTTTCAGCTGTCCCCGCATGTTTGGTGGTAGAATTGAAGAAGTTAGGAAATGGGTGGTGCTTGAGTTACCCTTCATCTATCAGTCCAGGCTCCTTTCTTGATTTATGCTCATCACTTGCCATCCCAAGAAATGGACAATAAATACCAGAAGAATTATATAAGCAAGTCTCCGGCAAAACAACCCTATAGAGGCCAAGTGAGTAATAAAAGGTACCACCCACCTGCTTCTCAGAGACAAACTGGAAAGGGGGATAGAAAACAAGTTGTATCTACTTCTAAACCTCCAAATAAAAAGCAGCGACTTGCCTCCATTACTGCCTTTGTCACCTAGCTGGTGGGTGTTAGACTTCTGTTTTGGGAGTGCATGGAGCAACTTGTTCCCTCACAATGACTGGTTGTTCCAGTTTTGGAGGGGCTACAGATCTTATTTGTTCAACCCCATTCTCTTGTATCCTCCTTTTTCAAGATAGAAACTCCCGGTGATCCCAGGAAGCTGCATACCCTACAGAAGAAGATCAACACTTAAATAGAAAAAAGGGTGGTAGAGATAGTTAAAAACAAAAAGCATCCCTTGGTTTCTATTCCAGACTCTTCCTGGTTGCAAAATCCAATTTGAAGTTTTGACCAGTAATAGATGTGAGCAATCTAAATCATTTCATCAAATCACTGAATTCAAAATGGACACAGCAATGTCTGTCCATTTGTCCATCCACTATGACAAGTGATCAATAAACCTTAATCTGTCTGGCACTAATTTGTATATCCATAATCAAATCAAATCATGAAAATACCTTTTTGTTTGGTCAGCATGGAGTGGCACACTAATTCCAAGTACTCTTGTTTGGCCACTACTTTGAGCTTTCATCAGGACACTGGATTGCAAATTAACACACTTCAGGATGACCTCATCCAGATTTTGACCTACCTGGACAATATTCTACAGAAACATATGGTATGAACATGTTATATATATAATAAATTTGTATTTGTTAGTTTTTTCTCCATGATTATATTTTATGTATAATTGAATTTTGGACTTGACCTTGTCCAAAATCAAGTTCATTGTTTACCTGACAAGTAACTATTATATTTTTATTTTGTAAACAAATACTACATAGTTAACATTTCTCTGTGATTGTGGTGTTAAATATTAGGATCATTATACATGTTAACATGCTCTTAATCTGTATTGGTGTTCTCCCATAGAAAAAGCCTGTTGTACCTGATGTTTACTACGTTCTTTATTATAATTCAGAAATAGATCTTGTCATGTTGACAACTTAGAATATTCAAGAAATGACCTTTTGACCCTCATCCTGGTTCTGTTTTTGTGTCTTAGCTTTTTATATAATCTTATTTGCTTGAGAGATTATCCATTTTTGCATATAATATTTGACGTAGAATCAGTCTTATTGTCGTGTTCAATTTTTCTTTTGGGTGGAATTATTTATTCAGATTATTATTCACTGGAAATAGAAAGTACTCATCTGTAATATTCTTTAACTGGAACATTGGCTTTGAATTATAGTGATTTCAGACAGGAATATTTTTGGATTATATTATTTTGTTACATCAAAAGACTGTTAACCTATTACCACACTACAGGACACTGGCACATTAGCATATTCGGGACTACAGGTATGTCAACAAGTTCAATAACTTTGGGGGGGGAGGAATACCATTGGTATTTAGTTGGAACTTTATACATTTGGACTTAACTTTAGAACTATTTGGGATTTAATTCACAACACTGGAAGTTCTTATTAAATTTTCACTTTTTATTCTTGGGAAATAAATTGTTTGTTGAATTTTACAAAACTTGTTGGTTGTTTCTCTTTTCTGTAGATTAAAACCATACAGTCATAACATATAGTTTTGGTTCAAGACATGAACAACCTCCTTTACTTCCTTCTCTGCCTGGGGTAGATAGTAAATCTGGAGAAGTCAGACTTTGTTCCTTCCCAATATTTCATCGATCTAAATATGGAATTTCTAACTCATATTAATATCATTCATCTTTCTTCCAAACACCAGATTGTTCTATCATCCCAGCAGACCTCTTCCAAAAAGTTTATTACAGTGGGAAAATTTCCTCAGTGAGGAGGCTTTTTCATTGCAGGAGTGGAGCTCATATCCTTAGGCCACCTGTACATGCACTTGCTGCAGATGGTACTTCTGTCAGTGGTGCCAACATCTGCTCTGTTGAATCACAACATCATGATATCAATGGACATCTCTCCAGGGAAGCAGAGTTGTGGGATGTGCTAGATGCTCTCAGAATCTACCTGAAACACACTGAGAATATACAGTCTGAATACCAAAACTTTTACTACCACACAAGGCAGGAAAGCAAGATATAACCCTCTTGCTGCTTGGTTAAAGGAAGTTATTAAATCCACAGACTCTGACTTTTGACAGGACGAAGTACAAATTAAGAAAATTTCAGCTTACAAAATTTGAACTATATCTGTGAGCTTGGCATTTAAACATAATGTCCAAATATGCCCAGTCTGAGACATCGTATAGTCAGTGGACTAGCATGCCAGGTACACTTTCTTCAGCTTCTACTTGCATGTCATGTCCTGGTTGCTGCCCAAACAGTCACCATGCACCACAAATGATAGTACAACTGCCTACTTGGGTATGATCAGTAAACTTTTTTTGGCCAAGAGCTTTGTTTCTTCATAAGCAGTTACTGTGTGTGTGTTAACCCACAGAGTCTTTTCTTGCATTCATGTGACCTCAGTCATTCGGTTGTTCTGTGTGTTAACCCACAGGGTCTTTTCCTGCATTCACATTACCTCAGTCATTCGGTTGTGTTTTTGTTAACCCACAGGGTCTTTTCTTGCAATCACATGACCTCAGTCATTTGGTTGTGTTTGTGTGAACCCACAGGGTCTTTTCTTGCAATCACATGACCTCAGTCATTCGGTTGTGTGTGTGTTAACCCACAGGGTCTTTTCTTGCATTCCCATGACCTCAGTCATTTGGTTGTGTTTGTGTTAACC